>JAMCCL010000044.1:0-156009 GCA_024516035.1 Bactericera cockerelli
CTAAGGTTTATTTTAAATATTTCATTAAATTCATAACCGCCATAACGTCTCATGAACTTTGAATATTAAATTTTGTTTTGAGGGATTTTTGCTTCGCTGAATTTTTTCTCTGAACCCATCAAGCATACAGCTTTGAATTGAAATAGAAATTCATCATATTTCCCAAAAACTCTTTTTTTCTTCGTCCTTTCTTTGTTAATTTATAATCTCTCTCTTATTCACTTTCTACCCTCCCCCTCATCTTTTACTCCACTTTTTTATCTTCCTTCACTCTTCAATTTATTCTTTTATCTCCTCCTCCACTTTGTTCCTCCTTACCTCTCTGCTCTGCTCTTTCCTCCCTTCTCATTTTTCTCTATTGCTCCTATTCTTCTTTCTGATTTTCTTTCTATCTATATCTTTTCAATTATTGTTAATTTACTCTCGAGAAAGAGAGAGAGAGAGAGAGAGACATCACCTTTTTCCTTTAAATGATAGCCACTTTAATAGAATAAAGTCCTTGAGAAAATTTAAACTAAATAAATATTATCTCACCATAGGTAGAGCTCCATTTCAGGTACATAATAAGTTAATGTGTATTTTGGCCGCAACTGACACATAAGTTGTGACTAGATACGACAATTACATACCTGCAAACTATGTTTAACGTTATAAGCATTGTACTTCTTCGGAGTTTGTTTAATAAAATATTCCAGGATCAATTCTCGGTGACATTCTAAGACTAAAATAATCTCATATCATTTTTCGAACAATACCGGCGAACGGAGATACAAACTAAATTATAATTCAGTTTTGAATAAAAATAGGCAGAAAATGTTAGGTATTTTGCATTTTCTTGGAAAATTTACTGAATAAGAAACATACACAAGACATGAGGACCATTTTCTTTATTTTGTTTATTTTTCAGGTAAAAACTTTTACTTTTAAGTGAATCTTGTTATCGTTTTTCCAAATATTACCTAATATTATTTTGGTCTTAGAACGTCTCCTAGAGTTGATTCTGAAATTTTCTATAAAAAAAAAACTTGGACACCGTGTATAATATGCAATTATGCATATTAGTGTTTTGCATAGTGCATTTGTAATTATTTTTCTATACAATATGATTGAGCCCTGATATTTTAGAAATTTGGAGAATAAAGTGCACAGATAAGGTCTTCAACTTGGCAATACAGATTTTTTTGTAGAATCTAGAATGTATGAAAAACAGTATCTGCCATATAAAATAAATTTTCAGAGAAGTTTTGGAGGTACAAGTGATTTTATATAAGATCTCAAAATTGCCAAGTGTATACAATGTAAACCAATTCATGAGGAAGTATTGTTGGCAGTGTATTTTGTACTCTCAAAATGACTGTTTCTTATCTACCGAGGTCAGTCAGTCAAGGGAATTTTTAGATAGGAGCAAGATTCCATTGATGTATGATGCACTTGAATCATAGTTTCCAATCCTGGATTTTTCCTCAGAACATCTAAGTTTTCTTTAAAGTTTAGAGGTAACTTTAATCAAGATATTAATGTCAATAATCTTTTGAATACTAACCGGGCTGTGTTAATAATAACAGACAATCAAACACCTCGGCCGAGGTGTGAAGAACGCCTATACAAAGAAAGAGACAGCCCGGCAGAGTGTAAGGTTACGGAAAACATAGTTCCCATGCATTTCATGTACTTTCAGCCAGCGAAGAGTGCAACATGAATTTCAAAAATCGCGATTTTTATTGCAGAAATGGGCTCTACGTTGAAAAATAAGTTGTTTTGACTCTTTGTTTGACTTCCTAGGCCACCGGGAACCCTATTTTCGAGACCCCCCAACAATCGTGAAAGACATGAAAAGATTCATAATTTTTTTTTTTTTTTTTTTCTGTTTTTTTTCATACGGATCCTTTGAGACCCGACTTCGTGTCTTTAACTTGGCACTGAAGATTAAGTGAGGTGTCTAAAGTGATCAAGATATAATGGAGATGAGCCCGGACCAAAAAAAAAATCTAAATTATAAGCGGGCGGCCCATTTGGGCGGCCTCGGGTTTTGGGAGCCCAAGTCGGAATGTGAAGGATAATACTAATCTTAAGTGGTATCAAATGAAAGATCTTGATGAGCAGATACCAAATTTATTGATTTTATTCCTTCATCCGGTACACTGGGTGGCACCTGGTAGCCTTTTCATTTTCTTTGGCGGGTAGGTACCTTCGAATCCTTAGCTTAGTGGTCAGATCTTGGCCAGTATGTATTTTTCGAGATGACCTCGCTCTCTCACTGCAAAATTTTAATGTTTAAGTTTCCAAGTATTAATTTAGTTCATTTTCCGTTCGTTTCTTTAGAAGATAACTTTGTCTATTGGTAGCATGATCGACCTGCCACCCAGTCAGCATGGGTTCGAATCCTGGCGGGGACGAAATTTTTTAGCTCAATTTTTTCAATTTGAGCTAAACGTTGTTCTGTTTTTCCGCTCTTTATATTATTTTGATCTTCATGACGACCCCATTACCCTCGCGAGGAAAATTTTAGTAGTTGCAGAATTGGGCAATAACCTGTGGCGGTATTACGAGATTGATTTTGGACAATCATGGTTGGATGGAGATAAAATATGATGAATTAGCTCTCATAATGTCGATGCTACTCACTAAAAGTTGTGACAAAGTAGTGACTTTGGCCAAGTGGGTAGCAAGTAGCATACTAGGCTTGCACGCATGGTGACTTGGGTTCGATCCCCTTCAGGGAAGTTTTTTCTCTGTCCATTATGTCCTGGGTACACTCATACCTCGTGAGGTATTGATAAGGGACGTCACCAACGAGTTCTCTCCCGACCCAAATTTTGGTCAGGTAGGTACCGCGAGCTCTCTCCCGCTCATGGTTTTATCAACACCGAATTGTCTCCCGTCGCTTGCATTTTTACCTGAGTTTATACCTACATAGTTTAGGCCTAGCATAAAAATTATAATCGAAACACCTAGGAGTCATTGATATAGACCTGAGGCATAGCCTTCTATGTATTTTTCCTAACCCTATGATAAACCCAAGGCATGGCCTATATATTTACCTAACCCTACTGTAAACCCGAGGCATTGCCTTCTATGTATTATCCCTAACCCTACTATATTCCTGAGGCATGGCCTTCTATGTATTTTACCTAACTCTAATATACACTGAAGGCATTGCCTTTCATTAGTTAGAGATTTAAAAGATTTCCTTATAAAAGGCCGGTTCTTATATAAAAATGATAATTTTATAGTTTTCATTTTCTTAAATACCTAATGTAAAAAAGCATGGTCTTATTTCCGGGAGAGATACTCGTGGTGACCCCTGCAACAAGCCGGAGAGAATTCGGGTAAGAAAAGGTCAACGGGAGAGAACTCATTACCTCACCTTGATAAGGTGATTACAAATTAATTTCTTTGGCATTTGTAAATCCAGGTGTTTTAGTGTCCCTCATAGGAGGCTCCGAGGTCTATTTAGCATTGAAAGATAAACCTAATCATGTTGAGTATAGAATCAAAAGGTCTTGCATTGCAAATTTATGTATTATTTACTCACTTTGGGGACTCAGGGGGCCAAATCTGTTATCCAAATACATATTGACCTTAGAAAAATTAAATACGTACTGCTAAAACTATATCTTAAAAAAAAGACAACTTGGTACATTCACATTTTCCCAGCTTATTTACTTTTGTTATTCATAATGTTTCAGTAGTGTATGAACCTATATTTTCGTACAAAAAGAACTGATATCCCCCCAAAAACACCACTTCGTGGTTAAAAAAAAGAAGAACGCCTCACTCAAAAGAATGATTATAATTAGCTAAAAATAAATGATATCAAATTGAGAACACCTTACCACCTTTCTTTCTATATCTCTGCACTCCTCTTTGAATTTATTCCTCTAATGTGTATCTTTCTTTATCCTTTCTAGGGGTCATCCCAAACTTGATTTCTCTTTAAATTTACTTGTTGCACGGCAATAAAAAATGGCGGTCGCGGTGTAATTTTCTCGATTCAAATCAAATACGTTCAGAAAAATCATACTCCGACCGCCATTTTTTATTGCCGTGCAACAAGTAAATTTAAAGAGAAATCAAGTTTGGGATGACCCCTAGAAAGGATAAAGAAAGATACACATTAGAGGAATAAATTCAAAGAGGAGTGCAGAGATATAGAAAGAAAGGTGGTAAGGTGTTCTCAATTTGATATCATTTATTTTTAGCTAATTATAATCATTCTTTTGAGTGAGGCGTTCTTCTTTTTTTTAACCACGAAGTGGTGTTTTTGGGGGGATCTACAGTATGTTTCAGAAAAGGTGGCCACCCCCTCGTAACTTTTGAACGCGACGGAATTTTTCAACTCTGTAAAGTCCTAGGTATAGGAAGTGCCCTATGGCCCATCTTGTGGTCATATTTATTTTTGGCCCCGGTCGGCCCTTCCGGCTTTTAGGCCATATTTTTTCATTTTTCTCGCGAATTTTAAATGGATAGCTATATTTTTTATTCCTGTTAATTAAAGTCCAAGTTAGGCTGAGTATAATGAGCTTTTAAAATTTTCAAAAACCTTATCAGGGGCGGAGCTAGTAGGGTGCAAGTTTCAAAATTGTTACACCCTGTATTTCAGCGTTAGTTAGATTTTTTAGTACTTTTTTTTTGTTCGTAGGTTCAAAATATTGTTTTACACCATATGAAATCAAAAAAATATTCTTGTTTACTTCTAATCAGGGTCATAGTAAGGTTTTTGTAAAAGTCCTTTTTTTCTCACGTCAATTTTTCCGTAAATTAATGGTGTTCTCGAAATTGGCATTTTTAGAGGTGAAAGTCTGCAGTGACATATGTTTTTTATGCTTGAAATCGAAAGAAAACTTAACGGAGAAGCGATTAAAATCATAAAAAAAGCCATTTAACCTGCTAGTTTTTTCACGACAGTGTCCGGTAAAGTGGGTGAATTTCGTATTGGATTTTTTTTTTGTTGAGGAAACCCAATTGGCATAGAAAATAAATAATACCTAATAAGGGAATAATACTTCAATTAACATAACTAAATGCGAAATTAAATGAAGATTATTTCTTCTAAATCAGTGCCGGATAATTTTTTTCTCTCTCTCTCTCTCTTCGCCTCCTTAAAATAATTGAATTGGTTTAATTTTCACCCTCAAGAGTTTGGTACTTGACCTGGTATTTTTTTCTCTTAAATTTCGAGATAATTAGATTTTTATTTAGAGACCTGGTATTCATTAGTAGCAACACCAGTATGATTTTTTTTAAATTTGGGTTTAATATCGCGTTTCAACTGCATGGTCATATCATAACGGGGGTGTTACATTCCATTCGCAAGAAACTCACCAACCTCCTAAACACATTTATCTCACCCAGCCTGGGTTAGGCTGGAATGCCATCATCACGAAGTCTTCTCCTCGCTGGACGTTGCTTAACTTCGGTGATCCTACAAGAATCGTTGAAGCAGCATTATCCGATAATTATTTTTGATACAACTTGAACTTTGAAAAGTGAAAAAAAGAAAAGAGAGAGAGAAAAAAAAAATATCCGGTACTGATTTAGAAGAAAAAGTCGGCCTAGGGGTCCCCTCTTGAGACAATTTTAGTTGGTGAGTTGGTAAAATCTGTAGAAAACACATTGTCAATAATTCTGGAGTCAGTCCGATGGCGCTTTGAATGCAACGATTCTTGTAGGATCACCGAAGTTAAGCAACGTCCAGCGAGGAGAAGACTTCGTGATGCTGGCATTCCGGCCTAACCCAGGCTGGGTGAGATAAATGTGTTTAGGAGGTTGGTGAGTTTCTTGCGAATGGAATGTAACACCCCCGTTATGATATGACCATGCAGTTGAAACGCGATATTAAACCCAAATTTAAAAAAAATCATACTGGTGTTGCTACTAATGAATACCAGGTCTCTAAATAAAAATCTAATTATCTCGAAATTTAAGAGAAAAAAATACCAGGTCAAGTACCAAACTCTTGAGGGTGAAAATTAAACCAATTCAATTATTTTAAAGAGGCGAAGAGAGAGAGAGAGAGAAAAAAAATTATCCGGCACTGATTTAGAAGAAATAATCTTCATTTAATTTCGCATTTAGTTATGTTAATTGAAGTATTATTCCCTTATTAGGTATTATTTATTTTCTATGCCAATTGGGTTTCCTCAACAACAAAAAAAAATCCAATACGAAATTCACCCACTTTACCGGACACTGTCGTGAAAAAACTAGCAGGTTAAATGGCTTTTTTTATGATTTTAATCGCTTCTCCGTTAAGTTTTCTTTCGATTTCAAGCATAAAAACACTGCCAATTATGGACTCTATACTTCCTCGTGATTGTTTCACATTGTTAACACGTGCCAATTTTGAGATTTTATACTAAATTACTTGTATCTCCAAAACGACTGCACCGATTTTCTTCAAATTTGTTTTATATGGTAGAAAATCGTTTTTTCTACATTCTAAATTCCACAAAAATTTCTGTATCGGCAAGTCGTGGTCCTTATTTTTTGACTTTTTTGTCCAAAATTTCGGATTTTCTTAAATATCAGAGTCTAATTATAATAAATTAAAAAATATATATAAATAGCCTATGTAAAACAATTATATGCATACACACACAAAATTTCATTAAAATCGGGTGTACCGTTCACGAGATATAAGCGTTTAAGTAAAAAGTTAGTGGTCAGGCGCATGGGCTCTTTCACCAAGAACCGCTAGTACGAATTCGATGAATTTAAAATGGGACCATCTACAGAATGTCTCCTAGATGTGTGCAAAATTTCATCAAAATCGGTCGAGTAGTTTCCGAGATTTGCGCGTTACAAGGAATCGTTTTAACAGACCGACAGACCGACAGACCGACAGAACGACAGACCGACAGACAGACACAAAACCAAATTTGCTCAGGAGGTTATGAAACGTCCAGAAATCTGAAAAAAATTGAAATCGGAGCAAAAAAATATTTTTTTTTACAAAAACGAACACAATACTTCCGATTTCTAATATTAGAAATTTCTCGGAAGTAAAAACATACTGCAGACTTTCACCTCTAAAAATGCCAATTTCGAGAACACCATTAATTTACGGAAAAATTGACGTGAGAAAAAAAGGACTTTTACAAAAACCTTACTATGACCCTGATTAGAAGTAAACAAGAATATTTTTTTGATTTCATATGGTGTAAAACAATATTTTGAACCTACGAACAAAAAAAAAGTACTAAAAAATCTAACTAACGCTGAAATACAGGGTGTAACAATTTTGAAACTTGCACCCTACTAGCTCCGCCCCTGATAAGGTTTTTGAAAATTTTAAAAGCTCATTATACTCAGCCTAACTTGGACTTTAATTAACAGGAATAAAAAATATAGCATTCCATTTAAAATTCGCGAGAAAAACGAAAAAATATGGCCTAAAAGCCGGAAGGGCCGACCGGGGCCAAAAATAAATATGACCACAGGATGGGCCATAGGGCACTTCCTATACCTAGGACTTTACAGAGTTGAAAAATTCCGTCGCGTTCAAAAGTTACGAGGGGGTGGCCACCTTTTCTGAAACATACTGTATAGTTCGGTACATGTCTGTAATTCTCACGAATGTCTACTTACCTTGATATGACCATACTTCCACGTGAACACAGCTATACTTCTCACGAATGTCTACTTACCTTGATATGACCATACTTCCACGTGAACATAGCTATGAAAGGAAGACACAGGATGACGAGGCAACATATGCCCAGCAGGACAGTTCTCATGACCCAGTTCAGGGATACCACACAGGGTCTCTCATCCAGACAAGTTTCACAGCCTTCAGCACAAGCGAGACAGACAAACCGATGTGGATCGGTGTAGAGTGATGATTCACCCTGTAATGGAAAGTAAAGGAAATTACATAAAAAAATGTTCACAACTACACAGAACCTTATGTAGGTACCTTTCATTCACTAATATTAATTATTATGTTATCTACAGATCTACACCTAAATCTGCCAATCAAGAATCACTAGGTGTATGTAGCAAAGCATCCGACTTTTTGTTTAGTTTCAAATTGCTCTCAACTAAGTGAAATGTTATTAATTTAACTGCTCTTTAAGTGTATTCAACAATAAAGAATACACTAATCATTAAAGATTGAGTAGGTAAGTACCTATAATTATGAATTTCAAGTCTCTACCTAAAACGGTTCAAAAGTTGCGACTTGACGAAAACAAAACGGTATCAGCGAAATACCTATTGTAATTGAAAAAGACACTAAGATCACATTGTAACAATTGGGAGTTACGAATGTGAAATGAAAAAATCAGGAGATGAACAATCAAGAAAACAAATTGGTATCGCCAGATATTTCGTAAAAATGTTGGACGCATTTTTGGCATAAACTTTCAGATTTACTAAAGATAACAAATTAAAACATCAAAAACTTAATCTCTACCTGAAACAGTGAAATTATGAATAGTGACAAACGGCGTACACGTACATGAGGATTCATCGCACGCAAAAGTCAATATGTTGTAGTGTTTTTATCGTTGGAAAAACATTAAAATATACGTACAAATATCCCGTGCCTCGTCTTTAGTCACTCGGGGAAATTATTTTCCTAAAAGGTACCCACCCTCTTGACAACGTATTTTTTATCAAATTTCTCGAAGCATCATTTGTGCAGTCTCTGTTTAGTGTCTTATCAATGCGTGTATTATTATGATTTAATTTTGACTTCCCCCTGTTTCTCCAAGTAATTGTAATAAGATTTACATTTCATGTATCGAGATCTTCAAGTTTTCTTTCCATTCTTTAGACGCTCATAGTGAAGTATAGATAGTAATTTCTAATTATATCTACACGTAAATGCAAAACTCACGCTTTTAGCGAAGGCCCTATAATTTTTGAGCGACTTGGAATTTCTAAGTTTTATTTTCTTCTAAAAGTAGGAAAAGACCCATGACCAACCGCCGCGCCCCGCGCCGGTGAAGTAAAAATTCAGGTTTGACAGCCGCAAGTTGATTTAATTGATAAAATTGTCATTTTCTAGAAAAATTCAAGTATAAATACATGTATAATTGTAAATAAACTGGTGGGACATCACACGACTTTCCTTCTCACCCGAAAAAAATTATACAATTTCCAGAAAAAGCAAGTAAAGGCCCAAGTGTGAAATAGCAAATAGCATGTATTATATTTTTCATATTGAGAAACGTGGTATCATTAGTTCTTCATCCAGACGAATTGAACCAACATACCAGGTGTAACACAAATTTAGAATTTGATTATTTGTCAAAAGTGCATGTTACCAATGTTACCTATTCATTAGTGTTAATTTTTAACCTTGAATAACTTGGTGGCATTACTTTTTCCATTCGACCAACATACTGGGTGATACACAAGTCTATAAATGAATAATTTGTTAAAAGTACAAGTATGACCTATTTAATAGGGTTAATTTTTCACGATGAATAATGCTGTAGCATTGCAAAGTAACCACGATGCCCAACATAAAAAATTATAGGTCACACTGTTACTCTTCACAAATTAAATATAGTTGTTACTCTTCACAAATTATATATAGAAAAAAATGTAACCACGTTATTCAGCGTGAAAAATGAACTCTTAATAATAGGTCACAGCACACGTGCACTTTTGACAAATAATCAAATTCAAGACTTGTTTAACACCCTGTATGTTGGTCCAAATTGTTCCAATCAAAGTACTAGTTATACCACGTTTCTCAAAGTGAAAAACTGATGCTATTTCATACGAAATATCTAGCCCTTTACAGGTATTTTGTGAGAAGTGTACTTGGGGCATACCGTGTACTATCGTAAATCATAAAAAAAAACAGGTGAATGGTTCAAAACTTGTAAAACTCAATGGGAAATAATATGAATTTGCAAGAAAAAATGGGGGTTCTCATTTGAAAATAGAAAAATAACGTCAAACTATCCTAACTAAGGGGACACACTCTATACTTTTAAAATGCGGAAAATATTCCCCTTAACAGTCAAAGAATTTCCTGTTATTTCTTATTTCGAACATTCTAATCGGTTCCGAGAAAAATCTAGTGATCACAAATTCGTGAGTGACCACCCTGTATATACGTAGATAGGCTCTTAATTAACGAGCATTTCTACAATACATAATTTATTTACATTAACAAATAAGTTCTCTCCAGGGTTTCGTGTGCTTGATTGTTGAGTTTCACACTCAATACAACATGTCAAACAACAACAAAAAAATAAATTAATAGAAATTAAACGTTTCCCGGGACTAATACAAGCTCCATTGTTTTATTTAGTAGCGCACTCGACTTGCACGCAGATGACCATTGTTCGAATCCCGGCAGAGTCGATTTTTTTCAGCTCTATACTATTGATGTAACAGAGTCCACTCATACCTCGTAAGGAAAAATGAGTTGATAGTTGTATGAGTAACGGTCAATGGTGGCACTACCATAGTATACAAGCCTGCAGACTGGTAACTTAAAGGTCCCAGTTTCTAAATACTGCAAACATTTAGTAGGTAGGTACCACGATTGTGATAAAGACAAATATGATTTTTCATTTCAGTGAAACTTTATTTACATATACCTACCTATCATACATAATAAATACTTTAAAAGTTCTTTAGGCTTAATAGTTTGTTCTTTGACCTCATTAGATTTACTTTTATTATTTAACTTTAACTATTTCCTTCGGCACACCCTTTACATGGAAGATAGATAGGTATGAACTTTATTACACTTTTAAAACTCTCTCCTCCCCTCGTCTTATCTCCTCACTTTCTGAAATGTCTTTTTTATCACCTTCAAGTCAGAGGTGACGGATGGAGCGGCGGGGGGCGGGGGGGGGGGACGCCCGAGAGTAATGTATGCGCTCGCTGGTGTTTGAAAATTATGTGCATCCTCGCCTTTATGAGATTAGCATACTCTTTTGATGGGTGTGAGCCAAGATTAAGTGATCTGCCGGGTCGGGAAAAATAATCGCCTTATTTTCGCTCTCATAATTTAAAATATTTTTAAGATTTTTGCTTATGAGCGAGCAGATTGAAAGTGAAAGATTCGAGCTTTAAATTTTAATTAGGTAACTTCAAAAGTTTTCCTGAACTTTTCTTTGCGTTCAGAGTTTAGACTTACAGAGAAAGATTCAATTCATATTTGTTACTGTTCAAATTATAAATAAATGTTGTTATTCTAAATTCTATATTGGTTCTATACTTTAAAATAGGCTGCAGCCTGGTTTGGGGCCCGAGGCAGGGCCATATGTATTTATTTTTCCCAACCCTACACTACACAATGAGGCATTGCCGTACATCGTATCGGGACTGAATTTGGCGCCACCGTTTAATATGATATGTATTTTTTCTCTCTGGCTTTGTCGACTGGTGTATAATTAGGAATTTTTTAATAAGAATTAACTAGACGTTTAATTATAGACTAGGCGTGTGCTGGGCCGAGGTTTGGTTGTACCTAATCAGTGAGAGATCAAACATATCCATCAAAAGAGTACCTACCTACCTATGTTTATCCCTGAATACATTTAGTTCTGTGAAGTGTAAACTATAAAATTTACTCAGATTAATGAACAATATTGTAAAATAGGTATATATTTATGTTTTAAAATATCTCGAAAAGGACCCCGGGTTGGCTAATGTGGGCCAAAAACTATACAACAAATTTCGGAACCCCAACAATAACACCGATAATTTTTTAAGCAAAATTAAAGCTTCCTCAAAGATTTATCGCGTTACAAACAGAGAGACAAACTATTAGAGATTGCAGGGTGGTCACGAATTTGTGATTACTAGATTTTTCTCGGGACCAGTTGAAATTTTCGAAAAAAGAAACAAAAATACCTAATTATTTGATTTTGTTGAGAGTATTTTCCAATTTTTAAAAATATATTGTGTGTAATAAACATAAAAAATATATAAGAAATATCGAAACTTACCATTGAACTTTTCTCGTACTCCTCTTCTAGAAACGTTCCGTTGTAGTACTTGTGCTGGGCCTTCACCTCGGGGAAGTAGAAGCCGTCCTTGCAGATACACTTGTAGCTGCCTCGGCGGAAGCCCAGCCCTGATATTGATATGCACTGGAACACACATTACAATTTTATCAGCAGCAAGCCATTGTCTGTCCCGGTAGCTCAGTGGTAAAGGCGGCACTCCGTAAATCCAGAGATACCAGAAGTCGCGGGTTCGAAACCCAGCCGGGGACATGACAAGTTATCCTCCCATTTGGGATTTTTACCACATAATAATATGTCTTGGGCTTACTGCTGGAATAATGGGACTTAATAGTCCTAATCGGACAGTATAAATAAGGCGATATTATTATTATTATGTTAATCCTAGTCCAAGCACATGTTTGATGAGCCCCGAGACTCTGGTTACAATCCCTGGTCCCTAGTTTCTGGCTTTCCATTCCCAGGCCCGCCTTAAGGAGCTCGAGTTCGGGGTACTTTATCTACCTTTTGGTACTTTACCTCTGAACGCTTTTGATAATAATATGTAAATAAAAAAAATATTGTGAAGTTTGAATTTATTTGAAAATACATTTGTATTTTTTTTTTTTTTTTTTTTTTTTTTTTACACTTTAATTTTTTTCCAAAACAATTATCAACAACAAAATTAATACCTAACAGTAAAAAAAAAAAAAAAAAATAACTTAGAAGTATGTACAAAAAGAAATAAAGATCAATATTAATTTTTAATTACAGTTGTTTTGTAATCCGGGGCGAAGTTAATGCCTTAGGCATTCTCTGCCACTTAACCTCGATGTATGTATATTAAATTGTTGATTTCTTTACGTATTATTTTTCGAAACTAATTGGCGGAAGCCCGACTGAAGGGGTGAAGTGTTAGTACGCCTCCTCGTGGTTCACCCTGGGCAACGCATTGACATGCGGCTAAAGTACTGACGATTTTGGCGATCAAACAATCATTGCCATCAGATTTCCTGATCAAGTTTATTACTTGTGTTTTCTTACTTTGAGATGAGTAATGAAGCTATACGATAAATAAAAATTCGAAACTAATATATAAATAAGTTTTCCATGCCTATAATAAGTTTTGAAAACTTGCTGTCTAAATTCATAGAAACAAATACAGTGAGGGACAAAATTAAACAGTATGAGCCAGCGTCGAGGCCATCATGGAATTCAAGGGGAAAAAATCAGCTTTCGTTCCACTAATTTTGTCCCTCACTGTAGGTGTACGAGTACAGGGCGTCCAGGGGTCGGTGATCGAAAGATAGCTGCCAAGGCGAGGGAAATATCACGATAAAATATACAACTACAACACCCTCCCCTCTTTTCACACCTCTTGACCTTTTCTTCACAAGATGAAACAACAAACGAATGTTATAAAAAATAAATACGTCAATATTTTTGTCTGAGACTTCGTGATATTTCTCCCCGGACTTACGGACATGTCCTTGGAACAAGTTCAGAAGTGTCGTTAAAATATATCATTAAAAGTAAATACAAGAGTCTCTCTAAATTAATATCTGCTCTGAGCATTAATGTGGACAACGTCGATATTTCTTCATTTTTATTGTTGACGAGATACACGAATGTCTGAAGTGGAATTGTCATAATGAAGACACCGACTTCATTTGGTCTGAAATGGATCCGACGGAAATGGTAATAATCAACCTTACGTCTGCGTTATATTTGTTACATTATTCATCACTTTTTTTTTACCATTTTCAGAGCTCCTACAATTTCCTTGATGTGCGATTCATCCTAAGACGTGGGAAGAATATCCTCCCTTATACTTTATTCCTCGGAGAGCTTAAAGTTCCCTACGAGCTATTTAATCCTCGTTATTTCCGCCCCCGGCACCAGATCCTTACTCAAGGGGCTCAGGCGTTAAACAAGATTTACCCACAATGGTGTTGCTGCTTTTTAGCAAAGCAGAATTTGAACGGTGTGCTTAAGAGCTCTCCTGACTTCTATTTAACTAAACATTACTCGTCGGGGCTCGATTAGGTTGTATAGTTTACACATTTGTGTGAATTTATTTCTCTGTCAAGGTCATTTCTAGTGTGAATATTTTTAAACATTAGTGTATGTCTACACACAAATGTGTAAACAACACAAAAAACATACTACACAATGTAGTTATTTTACTGACAGTAGTGTAAATTCATCCAGATTATTACTAGTGGTTCAAAAGTAGGAATAGAAGCTATAGACAAGCATTTCGGTTGGGGTGGTCGGAATGGCTACGGCACTATAATAATAATAGTTTGAACATGATAGAACATTGATTTGTGAATCGTATTTCTCGCCAAACTCGCATCACACTTACTTATACTCTGCTGAGGGTTAGCTGGTAGAATGTGCTTTGACCATTAACCTCACAAAGCCACAGCTACCATAAAAGATTCTAGCATAAAGACAACCATAACCACTGTGAACTTCGCAGCTACAGCAGTAACTTTGAATCATGACTGTGATTGTGAAAATTCTCCAACAATTACTCAAACTCGCCTTACTAAATTATTCTCATAATTGAGACACAAACCTGATCTCCAGATTAGTAGTCCACACCTCATCAATCAAGCTAATGAGCTCAGTTTCTTCAGTAAATAATAGCAAGGCGTATTTTGACAAGAGTTTCCTCAAGGCAATAGTTAATCAAAACTTTAAAAAGATGAAGAAAAATAGCAAATGCAAACAGGATCGTATAATAACACACATGGTGTTATAAATATCATGTAATACACCATAAGTAGCTACACTTTTCCTGACAGTATAAAGAAATACAAAATGCTTCTATATGTATAAGTATGTATATGGTCATACATTATTTAACACATGTTCACTGACGTCATGCAGTCTACATACTTGGAAACTTTCGTATCCATGTATAAGCATTTTATAATATTGTTTGCAGTTTTACCACAGTAGAAAGTTAAAAATGTGACACTCTAAAAGTACTAAATATCAATAATGTAAAACTTTGTTGTTGTTGAAAAACGATAAAAAATTAACGGCACTTTCACTTTCTAAAAATGGGCCTTAAAAAGTGTAACGACGTTCAATTTCTAAAAACTTTTTCTTAAAACATTTTGTGCATAGAATTGTCCTCAATTTTTTAATTACATTTTTTTTTATTATCAATTCCCCCCATCTCTCGCTCTTTCTTTCTCTATTTCCAACTCTTCTCGCACTCTCTCTATTTCTTTTCCTTCAACTCCGTCTCTCTCTCTTCAACTTTGTCTCTCTCTGCAGTGTTTTGTTTTCATTCTTTTGCTGAAAGAGAGGGCTTTCATTATTTAGGTCCAAGCCCCTGTCACTTACAGTTGTGGTTTTGGTTTTGCACTTGTGCGAGTTGGCAAAGATGTTGAGCTTGCCCCGCCCGGCTGGTTGAGGACACTGGTCAATATCTACTCTCCTCAGGTCGATGTCAATGCCACTTGTACCCCTGAAACAGAAACGGGACAGTTGGACTGTTACTCTATTAGGTAGATAAGGTGGGAAGATACACGTAATGTAGTTAAAAATAGGGGATTGTATGACATGTACCAAATACTCGTAGAAGAAATATCATTAGGACAGAAATCAAGTTTATGATTGGTTTTTTTTCAAATTTCAATTCAATTATTTGTGAACGCATAATCAGCAGTACCTATTAATTAAATAAACCAGCTGATAATCCTATTACAAAAACTTCTGGGTTGTTTCCTTTTTTTACACGCAAAAGTAAGCAAAAAACACTATGAAAGGAAGTAGGTATTAATAATAACCAGAATGTTCAAATTCAAAAAAGCATATTTGAATTTTTCTATCAAAAGAGGGACCAAACAGTTCTAAAATCAATATGATGTATTCAAATCGACCAGACCGCTAGAAGATAGACAACATCTTAATATATAAATGTCAAAGACACTCACTGACCACTGACCACTGACCACTGACCACTGACTGATCATCGCTCTACAGCCCAAACCGTAAGTCCTAGGAAGCTCAAATTTGGTAGGTAGCTTTGTCTTATAGTCTAGATGTGCAATAAGACGGGATTTTTTGAAACTCCCACTACAACACCTGCCATTGACGAAAAATGATTTTTTGCTTTCACGGCCATGCCTCGGCCCGCAAAGCGGGCGACAGCCCGCTAGTTAGGTATAAGACAATATATCGGAGTGTTATACTCGTGATTCTACCAATGTTTTCATAATAGATTTTTCCACTACAAATAATAAACTGGAGTTAAAAATGTTAACGTCTACTTGCAAATTACTTTTTATGCTGGCAAAAATATTTGTTGCATTGCAAATGAGAAAATTATTTCCAAGCAATATTCTAAAAAGCATCTTTGAAGAATTTCTCAGTTTTTTCCTTCCTTATTTCTCTAGTACAGTCAAAATGGGACTTAGGATCGGCAACTGGTGGGACTTTACGAACTGTCATAACATATATCCGAAAAACAGCATTTTTTTTTGGCTAAACGCTAAACGATTGAAGATATCAATAGAGGTATGAGAGTCGACCTCTTCCCATCAAACATGGATAAAACTCCCAAACCCAAGATCGTTTTCCATAGAAAGTAATTCATGGCAGCTGGTGAAATTTTTCGGGTACTCAGAGGTTTAAAATCATGGAATTCAAGATGACCTTCTAATACTAATGCCTATAAGTAAAACTCCACTAATAAAACATTGTTGGATCCTCCAGGACACATCGAATCTTCATTTTTTAAGACTTAGCTCTCTTCAAAAATTAGTAAAGGTACATCAGTTGATAATCTGGGCCCTATATCACAATCATTCTACAATACAAGTCAATGTAAAGTTTAGGCGGATGAAACGGAGAGCACCAAAAACTAACTGGAAAATACAAACATGAATAATGTATACTTTAGGTATACTGAACCACGAAGTAAAATTGAAAGTTCACTCAAGTTTCTTTGTCTGAATTTCTGAATTGTAAACTGTCTTGTAACTTGCAGAATGAGTGTGATACAGTCCCCTGAAAGTACTTTTTGACTAATTTTGTCTGTACTAATCTGTGCCGCACTCTCTCTTTATCTTATTTTCTCTGTATCTTTCTCTCCCTCAATTTCTCTCCCTCTTACCTTCTTTATTCGTAGCTACCTAATGAAATTGAATTCGCCTACAGTAAAGAAATAAGTTATTTCTGCTGCTGATATCTCTTTGTGTAATATAATTTCTGAGAATTCTAAAGAGCCCTATTTCTCATTCGTTATCAGGCCCACTGGTTCTAAGGAAGTTTCTGCAAAGTAATCAAGATTCCTTGAGACACTAAATATACAAGGTATATATAAAAAAGCAATTAGAAGCTCATTCGTTATGAGGCCCACTGGTTCTGAGGAAGTTTTTTTTTTTTTTTTTTTTTTTTTTTTAAGCTTTATTAGATAGAACAAAAAATATATACAGTAGAACACAATAAAATATAAAGAAAAACAAAAAGATTAAACATATATACAAGAACGAAAAAAAAGAGAAATGTCCTACCTAAAGGGCGGGGTTATTGCCTGTGGCAATCTCTTCCACCCAACCCTTTCTACAGAGCAATCAAGATTCCTTGAGACACTAAATATACAAGGTATATATAAAAAAGCTACTGAGATCGGTTAAAGTTATCATACTTTCGTGATATCACAACTACTCAAATTCGCTTTACTAAATCTACGCTGAATCCAGGACTTGAATCACCGACCTCCAGGTTACAAGTCCGCCGCCTAATCGATCATATATAAAAACTTTATACATAAAAAAGCGATTACAAGCACAATACTTCCTCGTGAATATTTTACATTGTATATTGAAGGTAAATCTTGATGCTTCTTCCTTTCAAACAACAAAAGTTACATGGTACATCACTTTTCAGGAGCATTAAGTAGAAATACAAACATGAAATCAACGACCTGCGTGCGCTCCAATGTCCTTTACATTTGACCTAACCGACATCGACATAAGTAATATAAATTTAAAAATATTGTGACCAATTTGAAATAGATAGTGTAGTAAATTCATAAGTACCTTTCATACTCTCTATACACTATACATGCCCTGCTACCGGCTAAGATTTCAAAAGTCAAAATAAATGAGATTGGTAAATGATTAGCTCAATCTTAGAATTTTGTCACGAAAAGTTAACGAAAGATTTTGGTCTCATGAAATTCGAGATCTCAACATTGTTCCATGTGAAAGAAAAATAAATTATAAATGATTTGAGGCAAAAGAAAAATGGAAAAGTTAAGTGACATACTGTCGCGCGATGTGACAAGAGGTAGTATGGCGCACTTTTTCCGTTTTTTTTTTTTTTAATTCCCAGGGGTGAAATCCACTTTCCCGATACTGCAAGATGGGAAGCGGGCTGGTTGATATGCTATTAGCTGATAACAACATCAATATTAGTCACCAGGTGCTCGTACTAGATAGCTAATCCAATTGAAAACCCGCCGATCTAGTTTTACTTTCCTTATCCTATAGAAAGAAAAGTATTAGTGTTATTGGAAGCTTGTGTAAAATGTTTCTAGTCACCAAATAACGGCTGAAACTAGCAATAAAATAAATTTATAGGGATTGACTTTGTTTATTGTCTTGCTTTTAGTTTCTTCACACTGTTATTGACTTATTCAAACTACTTTGGAAAGCTTTTATCGTAAAATATATCTCCTAATAAGTTTAATAAATAAGAACTTTATAAAATTAAGTAGTCACATTTCAAAAACTTCAAGCAAGACATAGTATTAAATCAAAATGGCCCTTACCATCATAAAAAATTTACTGTAGCAAATTAAATCAAAATAAGCTACGATTTATTTTGTTTTCAGAGATACAACATAAACGTGTCTAACGTTGCTAGTGGTTATGTTGTCATTGTGCTTACGGATAAATTTCATCAAGAACTTGATCATTTTTTTATATACACGATAACACAGCTAATGGCCATTTAAGTGTATGATTAATATTCTCAAATAGTAACAGAAAATTATGGATGATAATTCTTTTATGAGTACTAATACAAAACAGCAAGGTATTGCTATGTCCCTTTTAAAAAGAGGGCAAACAAAATTAATTCAAAGAAATTCTTTAGTGATTCATACTATTTTGCTGCATACGGTATGATAAAGCATACTATACACTATACAGTATTATATGAAACTTACAGGTGTGAGCTTTTAGCACCGTAAAATGTACCTACATTGTATGTAGAAACTGTACATTAATTTATTCCCAGAGCCAAAAGTACACCACACATTGCATAACCGTGCTATTATTTGGCGCGCATTAAAATTATTACAGGGGAAACACCAGCTGATTCCGTAAATCCGTTTTTACTTTCCTTATCCTATAATAAGGAAAGTATTATATTCGTCGAAAATTTGACCTACACAGTTTTTCACATTTCTGGACGAATCATAGCCTCAGGATACCAAAAAAGTTGTTTTCAGCCATTGGTCCGTGCGTCTGTCTGTGTGTGTGTGTGTGTAAACAGGATATCTCGAGAACGGTAAGAGCTAGAGACTTGAAATTTGGTATGCAAATTAATTTTATACATCAGACGAACCACGAAACTTTTGGTTGAAATCGGCCGCAAGATGCGGCCACAGGGCTGCAAATATTGGCCGCAACCGCCGTTTCTCTGAATTGGTTAAAGATACAAAAAATAAATAGAGAACAACATTTTCTCGGATTAAAAAAATAATAGGGGTTTACTCTGATCATTTTTTTGATATCTTGAACTTTTTGGAACCCGGCCCCAATTTACCGGTATTTTGGGGGGACCCGCTTGGACTAACTTTTTTATTGTTCACCCTATATGGGGGTTGCGACATATCAAATCCAATAATTTTGAGGTGCTGATTACGAATTTGGCACTGATTTTTAACTATCTGTTACCGTTGAGTCACCAGTGGTGGATTTCGACTTCTTTTTGGGGGATAAGGAAAGTCGTGTGATGTTTACACCAGATTTTTTTGTCCTCATTATAAAAATTAAAAATATTGGCGATAACGGTCCCATTTTTAATTTTTTTTTCAATAATGCTACGTTTTTGTAAAAGCTTTGTATATGTAGTTCAGTTAAAACAAATAAAATTTGGGAGAGTTTGATTATATGCTAATTTGATTTCCGTGGTATTGCACACATATGAATTAGGTCGGACTTTTTCGTTTCTTTGTGGTCGGAAGAGTCGGACTTTTTCGGCTCTGTACTTTGGATTTTATTATAGCTCGTGATAAAAAATGGCAGAATTACGAGCAAATAGCACAACTTAATGTTGTTATTAAGTGTCTCGTAATGTTGGGCTGACCTGAAAATTTGTGATATAGTACCACAAAGAAACGACATACTACATACATACTGGTCTCACAATTTTTCTCGTGTGATTGATTCGCAATATTCCACACTTGATGGATTCACCATATTTCATATCTTGAATAACATACCGTGAGTGCGGTATTGTTTTGCTAGCAACATTTATGTAACAGAAATAAAAACACACTTTTTCCATCCAACGAGCGCGAATGAAGCAAATGGTATGGAAAACAAAAGAACAAAGGTATTATAAGTCAAGATAAGAGGGAGAGGGGAGGTGACGAAAAAGAGGGAGGATGAGAAGCAGAAGGGGGAAAATTGGAACCAAATAGAGGATGAATTGGAGCAGGGAGGATGAAATGGCAGCGAAGAGAACAATAGACTTTTGAATTGGGTAAATCGAACGTATCTATAGCTATAATATAAGTATTATATTTGTTCAATACCTCTTGAATACTTTATGGTGCTATAAACGTTTTCCAATTTAACACCTTTCAGAATAATGAAGCAGATTTCAGGATAATTCCTGGCTTAGTGGTTATCATTAGTTACACGGTGTTGTGTAACTATGCTGTATACTTCTGGAATAGCATGCGGGGTTTGACTTTGAATCCAAGTTTGTAAAAAAAGGGCTCTTTAATAGGGTTTTTTTTCATATTATGATCAAAACCCTAAGAAATAAACTTATCATGTAAGCTTATACAATATACAGAATATCAATAAATTGTAGCTCATAGGTACAATGATTCTCTAAGAAGTAATGTAGGTATATCGGTAATATACTAAAGAACCTCCTTTGTGATCGACATTTAATGGTTTAATTCAGAAACACCCTGTACAGCTGATAAAAAAAAAACCCAAATGGGATTATGAACTTACTTGAAAAAATACGAATCGTTAGCATTGTTGTAGCCGAAAAACGGGACAGTGTATGTCAGCATCCATATGTTGCCTCCCCCACAGTCATAGTACGGCTTGCTCCACTTGCCATCCTCATAGTTTACACTGAGGATCTCATCTGGAATGCGATCTGTGTGGGAACTCTCGTTGTATGTGTACGTGTTGAAGCCTGAAACAGAAACAAGCCTCATTGATACGCTGGCATTCATGAAATTCTCGTCTTTTAAATGAGACTTGGTCAAAAAAAGAATGACACTAAACCAATGTTGGGTTGGG
The DNA here is from genome assembly GCA_024516035.1 of Bactericera cockerelli. Lineage (NCBI taxonomy): Eukaryota > Metazoa > Arthropoda > Insecta > Hemiptera > Triozidae > Bactericera > Bactericera cockerelli. The sequence goes on from JAMCCL010000044.1 coordinate 21,446, forward strand.
TGGAAGAGATTGCCACAGGCAATAACCCCGCCCTTTAGGTAGGACATTATTGTTATTTTCTTTTTTAATTATTTATTTTGTCATTTGTTTGTTTTTTTTCTGTTTTCTTAATTTTATACTGTTACCATTGTACTTTGTCCTCCTAATAAAGCTTTTTTAAAAAATGTTCCTGAATTGACTTTTTAATTCTCAGGAACCTTTAGATGTTCCTAGAAATTTCTAGTTGTTCCCAGGAACTTCTAGTTGTTCATAGGAATTTCTGATTTTAATGGGATGGACGTTTCGTGTTGGAGTCGAAGCTTCCGCCGTGAAATGCTTCTACAGCCGGAACGGTACGGTAACACGTGAAATGCTTCTACAGCCGGAACGGTAACACGGCTAAATCTGACTCGAGTCAACCCCCCTAGGATTCCAACCTAAATCGATCAGACTTCTCAAAAAAATCATCAGAGGCATGGCCGCAGCTAAAGACTGCCGACCAGACCTGCCTCTTCGCTTGGGTCGAAAATATCTCAATTTGTCGCCCGAGAAAGCCTCGAGTCTAGACGGCAGTCCTTAGCTGCGGCCATGCCTCTGATGCTTTTTCTTAGTAGTGTGATTTTGATTTCGGTTGGGGCTGATTAGGGGTCGACTTGTGTCTCAACTGTTACCGTTTCGGCTGTAGAAACATTTTACGGTGGAACCTTCGACTCTCCCCCGAAACGTGCATCCCACCGACCAGAATATCTCGAATCACGGGAAGCGTGTACTCGTAGTGCTAGACGGGAACATTCAACCGCAGCGCAGGCTCCTACCTAGTAGACGCAGACCTCAACCCAAGCGGGAAACCTCGATTTTCCGCCTAAAAACCTCGATCTGTCGCACCAGAAATTCAACAAAGTTAATATGTATTAAGTAAGTTAATTTTCTGTCAAAATTTGGCACACTTGAGTTTTTTGCCCGGTAAGACAACATTCAAATAATATAGGTCACCGCCTTACAACTTGGAAGCCTCGTGCGCTACTTCACGCCACCACGTTGAATACTCTGTCACAGTACTATCATGATCAAGCACTTCTTCACTTTTCATTAAATTTCCCCAGCATGATTTTACGCTCCTAAAAGCTTCCGACTTCACACAAGCAACATCTATGATGTCCCCACCATATCTACAAGAAGCACTCATTGTTTCTGGGTTGTGTCTACGTCATTAATCATACCCTAGAAAATTTTCTCATCTCGGCGTTTAACTTTTGTTATAAAGCTTTTCCGAGTAGTGGAAGTTCGATAAAATTATTCTACTCTTGGTGGAAATGAATTTTCAGCTGACTTTTGGTTTCCAAGCATGAGAAGGAAATCCTGGGGTTACATACATATTTTCATATAAACTTTTATAAAAAAGAATTTCAGATCATTCACTACTCCGACTTTAACACTTAGACGACCGGGTGTACCACCGGTGGTACACGCACGTTCGTACGGAATGGACCGGGTGTACCACCGGTGGTACACAATGTCGGAGAGCTGTATTATCGCCGGTCCCACAAGAGAATTCACGAAAAACCATGCCGGTCGTCTAAGTGTTAATGAAATATTTATCCGAACCTATTAGAATTTTCAGCGAGTACCGGTTGTGAAGCATGCAGTCATACCTTAAGACATTAATCTAAGTAACCAGAATAAAATTGAATGAAAAATTAATTTCAGAAACGCCTTTATCAGCAATGAGAGAGACATTTACAAAAATAATAAAACAAACATTTTTTTTCAAGCGAACGCATTATTTTGTACCCATTTTCGTATGCTTCGTTAGTCTGAAAAAAGTTCAAATATTGAAGAATTCGTTTAAAAGATAATCTGATTTGAACCGTCTTGTATTCTACACTTTCATCAAATATTTTTTATGTTGTCAGAAGAGCGCTGGGAGAATAATTCGATACTTTTACCACCATGAATGGGTATCTAAGTCTTTCACACACCATTTTGATATCGAAAGATATACAAAATAACATCTTTTTATTTACCAATCCTACTTAAAGATAAAGGAAATACTCGGTTCACGAGAGTGAGAGAGAGAGAGAGAGAGAGAGAGAACAAGGGAGACAAAAAAAAAGAGTTCTCATATTTGTGTTAATCACTTTCGTGGAACTACTCAATTTCGCTCTACTAAATCAACGCTGAAACCGGGACTTGAACCACCGACCTCCTGGTTACAAGTCCGCCGCCTTATCGATCAAGCTACTGAGGGAGACAAGAAAGAAAAACATAATAATATGTGCATAGCATAGAATATAGAGACGAAGAGAGAAGAAGTAAAATTCCACACATTTCTATATGTATAATAAAAAAAAATATTATCTCAGAAGGAAATTCTATTAAGAGAGAAAAAAAGGCTCGAGATTAGATAACACAATGTGTGTAGGATCCAACAAACCCAGGGTTGAACACACAATGTAACTTGCTGCCAAACTTTCTAATTATTTGTTAGGAAACAGCTAAACTATTTCACATTGTCAGCCATTTAACTTTACATGGATTTGGACGTTTGAGCTTTTGCAAAACTTTAAATGAACAAATCTTTTGTCTTGCGCTCGAGTTGTTTAAATACATTGCTTTGATATTTGCCCTACTGTGTAGGTTTCAGTCCTAGCAAGGGATCTCTCTACTACTAATTAATTTTTGTTATTTCCTTATTTGTTATTTCATTTCCATTAAAATTACTTCTATTTTTTTTCACGAGAAAATACTTAAATTATATGATTAAAAATTCCTCGGCAAGTCTTTGAACCAAAAATTCCTCAAATCATCTTTGGACCCCACTATATCTTCATCTTATCAAACACCTCGGCCGAGGTGTGAAGAACGCCTATACAAAGAAACAGACAGCCCGGCAGAGTGTAAGGTTACGGAAAACATAGTTCCCATGCATTTCATGTACTTTCAGCAAGCGAAAAGTGCAACATGAATTTCAAAAATTGCAATTTTTATTGCGGAAATGGACTCTACGCTGAAAAATAAATTGATTTGACTTTTTGTTTGACTTCCTAGCCCAACAGGAACCCTATTTTCGAGACCCCCAACAATCGTGAAAGACATGAAAAGATTCATAATTTTGTTTTTTTTTTTCTGTTTTTTTTTCTTCATACGGATCCTTTGAGACCCGACTTCGTGTCTTTAACATGGCACTGAAGATTAAGTGAGGTGTCTAAAGTGATCAAGATAAAATGGAGATGAGCCCGGACCAAAAAAAAATTCTAAATTATAAGCGGGCGGCTCATTTGGGCGGCCTCGGATTTTGGGAGCCCAAATCGGGAATTGAAGGATAATACTAATCTCAAGTGGTATCAAATGAAAGATCTTGATGAGCAGATACCAAATTTATTGATTTTATTCCTTCAACCGGTCCACTGGGTGGCACCTGGTGGCCTTTTCATTTTCTTTGGCGGGTAGGTACCTTCGAATCCTTAGCTTAGTGGTCAGATTTTGGCCAGTATGTATTTTTCGAGATGACCTCGCTCTCTCTCTGCAAAATTTTAATGTTTAAGTTTCCAAGTATTAGTTAGTTCATTTTCTGTCCAACTCTTAAGAAGACAACTTTGTCTATTGGTAGCGTGCCCGACCTGCCACCCAGTTAGCATGGGTTCGAATCCTGGCGGTACGAAAGTTTTAGCTTTATTTTTTTAATTTGGGCTTGACGTTGTTTTGTTTTTCCGCTCTGTATATTTCATGTTGATGACTAGCCTCACGAGGAAAATTGTAGTAGTTGTAGAATCGGGCTATGACCTGTGGCGGCATTACGAGATTGATTTTGGACAATCATGTTTGGATAGAGATAAAATATGATGAATTAGCTCTCATAATGTCGATGCAAGTCGCTAAAAGTTGTGACAAAGTAGTGACCTTGGCCAAGTGGGTAGCATACTAGGCTTGCACGCACGATGACTTGGGTTCGATCCCCATGAGGCCAGTTTTTTTTTTATCTAGGTCCATTATGCCCGGGGTACACTCATACCTTGTGAGGTATTGATAAGTACGTCACCAACGAGTTCTCTCCCGACCCAAATTTTGGTCCGGTCGGTACCGCGAGCTCTCTCCCGCTCATGGTTTTATCAACACCGAATTGTCTACTGTCGCTTGCATTTTTACCTGAGTTTATACCTACATAGTTTAGGCCTTGCAAGGCCTCGGTCTAGGGTACACAGGGGGTGTAATGCGGAACTGTGTGCACCTAGTAGGGATGGGATTCTCGACTCGTTTAGAATATTCGATTCAGTAGACTCAGTTCATCAAAAGTAGTCGACTCAGTGAGTCGACTCTTTAAGAGTCGCGGTTCTTTGAAATTCTGTATAATTTGTTTCACCTTAGATAATGGGGGTAGTCGATTCAGTAGGTAGTCTAGGGAGTATGGATGGGATTCTCGACTCGTTTAGAATATTCGGTTCTGTAGACACTAGACTCAGTTCGACTAAATATTCACCTGAATATTCATATTGCCCTCCCCTACATCTAGTTCTCACTTATCCCCTGATATCACATTAAGAAGCTAGTAGAAAGAAATTAATTTTGAGTGGGTAACAGACTTGTTTTCAATGGATAAAGCCATAGTCAATCCTATTCAAGAGTTTGAAAGATTATATTCTTAAATCGTCCCTGACGGTCCCTATAGGACGGGACCGATGCGATGAGATGTTGAGTGATGACGTCAGTGGGTAACAGACCTATTTCTAATGGCTAGTGCTAGTGGGTTAAACCAGACAAGGAAATGAGCGGTGAGTCGATAGTCGATTCTTTAGAACTTCGAGAGTCGATTCATACGACTCTTCAGAAATAGTCGACTCTTCGAGTCGACTCGCTCAATATTTACCCATCCCTAGCACCTAGATAACTCTTAATAGACGGGTCCACGTGCACGTGCTTGTGCACGTCCCCGGGGGCTGGTAACATTGCATTGCGCATCTTGGAATGTAAGCAAATGACATGGCTAAGTTCTATTAAGGACCGGGTGAGCGGTATATCTTACCAAACACTTTTATAATTTCTTATGACAACGCATATGAAAATTATAAAAGAAAAAAAATGATCATTAATGATATTAACAACTCAGAAACGTTTGTAGGCTGTGTTGAACCAATATCAGAGAATGACATAAAAAAAACAACAACTCAGAAACTTTTGTAGGCTGGGTTGAACAAACATCAAAGAATAAGCAACAACTCAGAAAATTTGTAGACTGGTTGGAATTAAAATCAAATAATGATAATAAAATAAAATAACTCAGACACCTTTGTTGACTGGGTTAAACAAACACCAGAGAAATAGTTGGTTTACTACCAGGTCACTATTTCCTAAGAATCAACATTGGAGTATACAATGACACCATTGAGTACTATAAATGTGGTGAGGGAACACCCTCTCCCATCCTAATCAAGTCACTCACAAAAATCCAAACTCTTGTATACTCAGGACAAAAGCTGGAAACAAACACTGTGAACTTATATAACACCTGCTAAACTTTTTAGTGCAGCAGACGTTTTTGAAAGTGATGAGTGAGCTGAATGGGGTGCAATAGTTCTAAATAATGGACGCAGCACATAGGAATTTCTTTTAGAAAAGACCCCCAGATATAATGTAATGTAATGTAATGTAGGCCTTGCATAAATTTTATAATAAAAACACCTAATAGGCATCATTGATATAGACTTAAGGCATGGCCTTGAGGCATGTGGAGTATAGAATCAAAAGGTCTTGATAGGCTGATTGCAAATTTATATATTATTTACTCACTTTGGGGACTCAGGGGGCCGAATCGGGGATCCAAATATATATTGATTTTAGAAAAATTAAATACCTACTGCTAAAACTATATCTTTAAAAAATTTGGAATATAAGACAACTTGGTACATTCACATTTTCCCAGCTTATTTACTTTTGTTATATATAAAGTTTCAGTAGTGTATGAACCTATATTTTCGTACAAAAAGAACTGATATCCCCCCAAAAACACCACTTCGTGGTTAAAAAAAGAAGAACGCCCCACTCAATAGAATGATTATAATTAGCTAAAAATAAATGATATCAAATTGAGAACACCTTTACCCCCTCTCTTTCTATTTCTCTGCACTCCTCTCTGAATTTATTCCTCTTATGTTTATCTTTCTTTATCCTTTCTAGGGGTCATCCCATACTTGATTTCTCTTTAAATTTACTTGTTGAACGGCAATAAAAAATGGCGGTCGCGGTGTAATTTTCTCGATTCAAATCAAATAAGTTCAGAAAAATCATACTCCGACCGCCATTTTTTATTGCCGTTCAACAAGTAAATTTAAAGAGAAATCAAGTATGGGATGACCCCTAGAAAGGATAAAGAAAGATAAACATAAGAGGAATAAATTCAGAGAGGAGTGCAGAGAAATAGAAAGAGAGGGGGTAAAGGTGTTCTCAATTTGATATCATTTATTTTTAGCTAATTATAATCATTCTATTGAGTGGGGCGTTCTTCTTTTTTTAACCACGAAGTGGTGTTTTTGGGGGGATTATTATAAAATGATTTGTTTGTGTGTGTATTTAATTGTGCCGCTAACTCGAAGTTTATCAAATAGAAAAGGAACCACGTATTTTTAATATGTGTACAAAATTTTGTTGAAATCCTTTCAGTAGTTTCTGAGATTTGCCCGTTGCAAGGAATATACATTTAAGGGAGTTCCTCTGAAGGTCATATTAGTAGTTTCTGAGATGTCCAGAATTTTTCTGAAGTGTTTGGGAAAAAAATGCTGTTGACAGTTTATTTAAATAAATGTGAAGATTTAAGAGTGATGTCAAAGATTTGAAATGAAAAAATTAAAGAAAATCAAGTTTTCCTGTTTACAAACACAAAAGGAGAAATAAGAACAGAATATATTGAAAAAAATAATAGTAGTGGTGAATCATTTTTAATTAGGAAAAGAGGGAGGCCGAAGCTTAGGTAAAACGATGGAGGAAGATTAAAGGGAGAGGGGTGGAGTAGGGAGAACGCTCTGGAAAGAAACAGGTGGAGATGGAGTAGTACTAGACTTCATTTGGGAAAAGGTAAAGAGAAAGAAGATTTTCAATTATGATGGTATGGAATGTTTTAATTTAAATTTATTTTGGTGGGTACCTTTATATTTGGTTGAGTATTATGTTCATTGTTCATTTACACTCAAAATCCCAAGTACAAAGAAAGGAAGACCGAAAAAATAATTTTAAACGGGATGTTTGGAAAATTGAAAACAAAAAAACAATGGAATGAACAGGAGTGGTCCCCAAATGGTTCCTTCAGTGAAAGAAAGACAACCTCGATTTACTAATTTGTTGTTTGAAAAAAAGAAGAAGAAATGAAATGATCATTATTTTTTTTTAATCAAGAGCGAAGTAGGTACTATGAGGTGTTCGAGTTTTACGAATATAAAAAAGCGGAAAATATGGATCAATAGAATGCACTGATAGTTTGTGACGTCATCAGGTAGATTGTGACGTCAAAATTACAAAAGTTTAGTTTAATATAGATATTGTTTATGTACCACTACTTTTTAGCAAGGAATGTCTAGAAGTATATGATGTTTTCTGAAACTCTAGCGGATACGAGAACAAAGGCAAAGATAAAGTGAAGTTGATAATAAATAATGAAACAACACGAGTTCAACAGAATGGAAACGGAAACTGTCAAGGCATTGGCAGTTAGCCACGTTATTGACAACCGACACGATATGCCAACATTATGAAGAGGCAAAAAGATACATGAAGTGCCTATACAAAGATAACTATCTGTATGTGTAAGTACGTCTAAGTTACTGAATATTAGGTAATTTTATGTAATGTAATAAATTGACTGAACGAATTAGAGTGTTAGTTTAAACAAGATAATTTTGTAATGTTCTGTCTGCTGTTTGTTTGTTTCTTCATTCGATGCTTCAAGTTTGAAGGTATGTACAATTGTTTATTGGGATCCCGAAATACATACGTAACGTAAATATGGCAATATTAGAAAAGAGAAAAAATAATATATGCATATATTTATGTATTATGTTCCATGGCAATCTCTTAAACTCAACCCTTCAAATTTTATTGCACGGGGAGGCGCGCAGCTAGCTCATTAATTTGATGTGGAGATAAAACTGTGGAGTAAAAAGCAAGAGGATTAAATTTTGTCTCAAACAAAGCTTATGTATGGGAATTTCAGAATTGATTTAAACTCTAAATGTAATTTTATTATTAACCAAAAAATTTGTGAAACAGATAATTTCTGAATAACCCCTAGCAAGTACATCAAAATGTTATACGTTTTAAATTAACGCTGCTTAAGAAAAAGTTGCAACATAAAGTGAACGAACAGAGCCCCGAATGTATAAAAGAGTACCAGTTTATTTTCTGTAGATCACCTTATGAAAACAAGGAGATTAAGATGGCCTGGACTTGGTCGTAAAGAAGAATACAGAAAACCTCATCAAACAGCAATTGCTGAACTTCAAAAAAGAATCCGCTCTCAAACAAAACCCTGGTACAACAGATGGATCTGCTAAAATAAGATATGCAAGAAATAACAAAAAGTTCAGAAAAGTCAAGAAGAGAAATAATTATACTCCAACAGTTTGACATCCATTATTAAAATAATTATAATAATATGCGACTTGAATTCTTTGTCATCTTGACTATATTTTCATAAGTATTCCTAATTTATGGTATCAAGCGTTCTTTGTACATTACTGTGGTGACTTTTGAGGCCGGCTTTGCTAATATACACTCTACCATACGCTAGACATTGTAGTTGCTTAATGCTGGTGTAAATGATAGCATATTTTATTGGCTTTGGTTGTTGGTTTTTCGGTGTCTCCAAAAATAGACAGAGCACAGTCTTTCAAACTTTGAATCTTGGCGCAATTGCTTTCTAACGACCATTAGATGATTTCTTTTTCTTATTTCGTAGCCATGGTCTATTTATGTTTATGTTTACATTTGATACTGGGGAAGAAATTTTGTGAGGGGCGAGGAGAGGAGACTCCTTTACGATAGCGCTGAGGACGCCACGATGTAAGCCGGGGGGGGGGGTGGTTTTCACACTAACTTCTGATTTATACACGCTATGTTCAAACTTATCCAGGCCAGTGTATTTATCCAACATTTACGCGCCAATTCTGTTAAAATTCAGCCAAATTTGAGCTTTGTGTCATGATTCGGGAGTTTTTAGGAGGTTTTTCTACCCATCTTTCGATGAACTCTAATGAAATTAAAATTTTCTTTAACATTTTTAAAAATAACTAAGAAGTAAAATGCCCCCCTGCAACTTCAACTTATTTGATAGTCCATAAGTTGTCGGACCTATTCTTAAAATATTAGCATCTGTTCCTGGGACTCCCTGTAGATTTAGGTCTGTCTAGCTGTCTACCTCACTTTCTTGTCCGTATTCTGGACAAACGACATTCTCACGTGAATAGTTCTCTTGCCACAGGTCCGTCTTGACAATCTTCCTTGTTTCTATGGAATATTTTTTAGAAGCATCTCGTTTTCCACAGAACCAGGAGAGAGTCATGCAAATTAGCTCTGAGGACTTCCGAATACATTCTCTATGATGTCTAAACCACCAGGTCGTATCATCTACCACGATGGTAGGACGAAGAGAGAAAAAACAAAGAAGAGTTCCTCCTTACGTGCTGACTTACCTGAAGACAGGATAGTAGAGTTCTTTTTTGCCGCATTAACACACATTAGATCTCAATTGCTTACTTAATGAGACACAATTATTTTATCATACAGGGTGGACCAAAAAAACGTTTACACCCGTTAATGGTAGATTACTGACGACATTTCTAGGACGGATCTGCAATCCGTTTTTTCGGATTCCCCTTTATAACTGCACAAAGTAATTTTTTGCAACTTTCTGAAAAAGTCCGACTTTGGCTTATTCTTCAGGTCAGAACTTTTTTCCTGTTTAAGATGAGTTGATTCTGAACATTTCTGCTGAAAGCCAACAAAATTTCGATGTTTCTAGCTACACTACTTTGTTTTTTAAGGTTTGGTTTGGCATCTTTTTTGACACCTGAATAGAAAAAAAATTCTCATGTAAATTTTTTACACTTTGAAACACTCAAGATTTGCCCGAGCAAATTTTGGCACAGACATGGGCAAGTTTGATAAAAGTTGGCGGCCAACCCAAGGATGTTAAAAAATAATTTTACGATTTTTTATCACGTGATCTTCTGGGTAAATAAACCAGGTAAGTCTCAAAAAATGATGTTCAAAATCATAAAAGTGTTGACCGTGTAGGGTCGTCTTGTACTCAAAGAGTAATTAGCTATTTATGTCTGATAATTATTTTCCTTGGAATTAATTAAAGGCCAGTCAAATGAATGATTGTTTGTTTCTCGATGATAGTTTTCAAGCATATTTTTATGCATTCTATGAAATATTATCTTTAAACTTCTTGAGTTTTTTTAGTACAAGTTACATTATTATAATTTGGATGCTGAAATGGCAGATACGCATTTAGCATATGGAGTTGCCAACAGGAACATTTGGGATCACGTGAAAAACATAGTTTACGAAATCTGGTAGCAGGAATCCTGTTGGCATTCGATGACCTGACAGAAAAACCTGGAATCTTCCGCAACATTCGACGGAACATGATGAAGAGGTTCAACCTTTGCATCCAGGAAGGTGGACGCTACTTCCAACAGTTCCTCTAAGGGAATTGAGAAGGGAGAAGGAGAGGGAGAGAGAGAGAGAGAGAGAGAGAGAGAGAGAGAGAGAGAGAGAGAGAGAGAGAGAAGAGAGAGAGAGAAGAGAGAGAGAGAGAGAAGAGAGAGAGAGAGAGAGAGAGAGAGAGGCAAGAAGGTAGAGGGACAGTTCTGAGTTAGAACTAAGGTACTAAAGTCACCATTGGTTTCAAAAAATTTGTGTGATGAGAATCCATAGTGTTTACTATGGCTAAATAAAAAAGGGCAACAGTCTTTTTTATTTTGTAGTCATGAATTTTTTTGCTGGCTCTGGCGTTCGGACCGGGTGGACTGGCTTACCACTGAGCTAATCGTGCGCGTCTAATCGTTCCTCATTGAACATACTAACACAAAATGTTTTTTTAAATACCTTTTTGTTTACATCAAAATAGTATAAAACATAATAAAGACTGCAAAAGTTTATTAATTTTACAAAATATTATCTTGTTTTTTTCAAGACTTCTATTAAGAGTTGGCAATCGGTAAATATTTGTTATTTAATTAGTATTGTTTATGTTAGAAGAACCTACCTACATATTTACCTGGATTTATTTCATAAACTCTATTTTCGTTTGGAAAATTCGCTAGTTTTTTTTTTCTCTCGTAGGGAAGCATATAAGAAAAACATCCTTACATTATCAAGGCAGTCTCTCAGGGGCTTACATGAATAATAATTATGTGTATTGTAATACCAATAGTATCTGATATAACTCAATTTACAGATATAACCCCCAAAAAAACCATAAGTTGTTGGTGTTACAACAGGTCAGATACAGGTATGAATAAAATATTCCATCAGATTTTTTGATAATTAAAATAATATTGACCGTCGAGAATTGAACCTCGGTCATGCGACTAACACTCTTAACACTAACACATCTAGCTAACAGCACTGACAATCTGATAAGCACGAAATTTATTATTTGAAATTTCCTAAACTGGCTGATGAAGGCATGTGAAACCGCGGTATTCAAAAAAAGCAATGTGAACAATTTTTGTAAACAATACAAGACGCCCTTACACAGTCTACAGCTAGAAAACTCTTAGGATTTTTGAAGAGTTTTTGGCAAACATCTAATAATTTTTCCCAGAAGATCACGTGATAAAAAATCGTAAAATTATTTTTTAGCATCCTCTGGGCGGCCGCCAACTTTTATCAAACTTGCCCATGTCTGTGCCAAAATTTGTTCGGACAAATGTCGAGTGTTTTCTTTAGTAAAAAAGTTTTTTTGGGTGTTTTTTTTCTGTTCAGGTGTAAAAAAATATGACAAACCAAATCGTAAAAAACAAAGTAGTGTAGCTAGAAACATCGAAATTTTGTTGGCTTTCTGCAAAATTGTTCAGAATCAACTCATCTTAAACAGGAAAAAAGTACTGACCTGAAGAATAAGCCAAAGTCGGACTTTTTAGGAAAGTTGCAAAAAATCACTTTGTGCAGTTACGAAGGCAAATCCGAAAAAACGGATTGCAGATCCAGCCTGGAAATGTCGTCAATAATCTACCATTAACGGGTGTAAACGTTTTTTTTGGTCCACCCTGTATATTGTCTCCATCTTTTTCTTATTTATTTACTATTTATAAAACTTATTTTGGTCTTGATACTAAAATAAGTTTTATAAATTTTTGTGCTTTGCTCTGGTGAATGGTAAAAATAAATACATATCTAAAATAAAAATACAGAAAGGAGGGGAGGGAATCATTTTTGAATAGTCAAAATGGTTCCTTGGTGGCTTGGCTTGTTTTCATGGATGAGAAAGTCCATGTAGCTCAAAGAAATACATCTGGCGGCTATTATGAACGTTGGAGAGAACGAAAAGAGTGAAAGGGCAGGTCATAAAAGACGATATATTTATTGTCTCGTTTTCTTCCTATAATTATATTTTTCTGCTAACTACAAGGACTGATAATGGAACAAGCGTCCATAAAAAATGGCCTACATATTCATTAGCTCATTATTCTTATCGATCTCAGAGGGAAAATAAAAGTTTCCATTCGTATTCTCTATCTGCCCTGTTGTGAAATGGATTATTTATTGAGGACTCTTTCAATTATGAAAATTAAAATTGTTTAATGCGCTTTTCATTCATTTTGAGACCTGGCGCTTCTGCTGGACAGTTAGACCATAACGTGTAGATTAAGAAGTGTGGAAACCACCCCCCGCCGGCCTACATCTTCGCCTTCTTCGCGTCCTCAGCACTAGACAGCGCTTGTATCGCCTGAGACTAATCCTCTCCTCGCCCCTCACAAAATTTCTTCCCGGTACAAATGTAAACATAAACATAAAATGTTCAATTTGTTTCAAGATCGAGATAGTTGCGGCATTTTTGCTGAAATAACAATAAGTAATTGTGATTTGAGCTTGGTTTTATGATAAAAATCTTTTCTAAATTAGTTGTCAGTACCTTTTTAAACCCGCACGGGGTTTAATCTTGTAAAACAAGGTTATGTTGAGAATAAGGTAAATTCCTTATGCTTGACATAAACAAGAATTTACAAGATTATTCTTGGAGCTCGGCAACTCCACGGTCCCAGCCCACCTGAGCTGATGGTGTAAAAATAATATCAAGCACAGAGTTCTTTCTTTTTATCCTGTATAATATCATTGGAAATAAAATCTCTCCAAAGTTCTTGTAAAGGATAAAAAGACAAACTCTGATTGACATGGTTCTGGGGGCCCTTGTCAATTATCAACCCCGTTGTGGCAGGGCAGCAGCTGTTACAAAACTAACTGTAGGTCACAGCTACAGTTAGATAGCAAAAGGCGATCGTGGCAACCATGATAACGGCTTATGCACTGCGATGTGGCAAGCCCCGGATTGACTACCACATTATCCATCCTGGTCACCCGACTAAATCCACTTTCAAGAAACATGGCAGTTCCTTTAATAAAATTTTCCGGAGACAAAATATGTCCACGCTCAGATCTCCGGGTGGACACGTTTAGAGGTGAGCCATGCAGATTGGAGGTGAATGACAAGAAAAAAGGAAGAAATTATGAACACATAATGAAGATTGGGACATGGAATGTGAACACAATGAATAAAGAAGGAAAACTTGAAAATCTAACAAGAGAAATGATAAAGAACAACATTGACCTTATGGGGCTTGCAGAAGTGCATTGGATTGGAGAAGGAGAACTGATTGTAAATGGATACAAGATGGTGTACAAGGGAACAGACAGAAAGAAGGAACATGGTGTTGGGTTCATATACAAACAAAGCCTAGACAAAAATGTGAGCAAGATTATACCAAAGAGTGACAGAATAATTGCAATCAAAATGAAGACTGAACCGGTAGACACATTAATAATACAGGTCTACATGCCAACATCCAGAGCAAATGATGAAGAAGTGGAAGAAGTATACAAGCAAATAGAAGAAATCATAGAAGAAAACGGAAAAGGTCAGATAAGAATAATTGTCATGGGGGACTGGAACAGTGTGGTAGGAGAAAGAAGCACGGACGGAATTGTGGGAAAGTTTGGATACGGAAAGAGAAATGAACGCGGAGAAAGGCTGATACAGTTCTGTAAGCAGAAGAATATGTGGATTGCAAATACCTGGTTCAAACATCATAAAAGAAGACTGTACACATGGAAGAGACCAGGTGACACAATGAGATTCCAAATAGATTACATACTAATAAACGACAGATTCAAAAACAGTATAAAGAATGCGAAAACATATCCAGGAGCTGATGTCCACACTGATCACACCCTGCTTGCAACTGAAGTAAGGACCAGACTGAAACACATCAAGAGAAAATCAACCTATAAAAAGTGGAATACTGAGAAACTGAAGATAAATGAAGCTGAACAATATCAAACTGAGATTGAAGAAAAACTTATGAATGTTGACCCTCAGGAATGTGTGAAAAAAGAATGGAACATAATAAAAGACACGATCTTGGAATCCTTAGAGAAGAATATTGGAAAAGAGACAGCAAGAACAAAGAAAGAATGGATAACTCAGGAAATGTTAGACAAAATGGAAGAAAGAAGAAAATGGAAAAATGACAACACCACAAATGGAAAAAAACAGTATAAGAAATTAAATAATGAATTGAGGAGAGAAACAGACAAAGCAAGAGAAAAGTGGATAGAGGAACAGTGTGAGAAGATCGAAGAATTAGAGAAGTATAGCAAGACCGAGGAAATGTACAAGGTAGTAAAAAATCTAAGAAAGAAAAATACAAAACCAATATCAAAACAAGGAATGAAGAAGAAGGATGGAGTGATGACAGCAAGTGTAGAAGAGAACAAAGAATGGATTGAATATATCAAAGAATTATATGATTCTCAAGCTAATGAAATAATGAGTGAAATAGAAACTCAAGATGAAGACAGTGAAAATGATTTTAGAATGACAATAGATGAAGAGGAAGTTAAGAAAGCTATCAAAGAATTGAAATATAACAAGGCACTAGGTTCAGATAACATTCCATCTGAGGCACTTAAGGCTCTAGGTCCTTGTGCCATATCTAGAATTACGAGGATAATCAATCAAATTTATGATAATGGAATATGGCCTGAAGATCTTTTGAAAACAATTCTAGTACCCTTACCAAAGAAACCCAATGCCACAGAATGTAAAGACTTCAGAACCATCAGCTTTATTTGTCACCTTACCAAAGCAATAACAAGAATATTAATGAAAAGAATTGAAGGCAAGATCGAACAACACCTCGGAGAAGATCAGTTTGGATTCAGGAAGGGGAAAGGAACGAGAGATGCAATGGGATGTATGAGGATGATGGGAGAGCGAATGATTGATGTGAACAAGAACCTGTACGTGTGCTTCATTGACTGGGAGAAGGCCTTTGATAGAGTGGACTGGAATATACTGCTGAGAGTTTTGAAAGAGATTGAGCTCAACTGGAAAGATAGAAGATTAATCAGGGAGTTGTATAAAGGTCAGAAGGTTGTAGTGAGAGTGGAAGATGAAGAAACTGAAGAAATAACTATTGGAAGAGGTGTGAGACAAGGATGCTGTATGTCGCCATCACTCTTTAACTTGTACGCTGAAAAACTATTAGAAGAAGCGTTGAGAGATACACCGGGAATACAAGTTGGCGAACAACATGTGAAGAACCTCAAATATGCAGATGACCAAGCAGTGCTCGCAAAATCGGAAAAAGCTCTACAGGAGATGATTGACAACATCAATGAAGCAGGAAAAAGGTTTGGTATGAAGATCAATGCTAGAAAGACCAAAGTTATGAAGATTGGAAAAAGAGAAGGAAGATTACATCTAGAACTAGAAGGACAAGAACTTGAGCAAGTAGAGAATTTCAGATATCTTGGGGGGTTAATAAAATCAAACGGAAGTTGCACAGAAGAAATCAGAAGCAGAATAAGAATGGGAAAGATAGCATTCGAGAAAGTGAAAGACTTGCTAATCGCAAAAAGGATACCGCTGAGGCTGAGGAAGAGATTTGCAAAGTGTTACGTGTGGAGTGTGGTGCTGTATGGAGCAGAGACGTGGACGATGAGAAAGAAGGAGGAGAGATATCTGGAGAAGACTAGAAGGAATCAAGTGGTCAGATAAAGTCAGAAATGAAGAAGTATTGAGAAGAGTTGGAGAGAAAAGAGAAATACTGAGAACCATTAAGAATAGAAAAAGAAGCTGGCTGGGTCACATCCTGAGAAGAGATTGTCTGCAGAGAATAATCATGGAAGGAAATCTGGAAGGAAGAAGATCAAGAGGAAGAAGAAGGTTTGGAATGCTGACGAACATGCTGAATGGAAGAACTTTTGAACAGATGAAGGAGGATGCCCAAGATCGAGTAAAGTGGAGAACGTCGAGTTGAAACCTGTCCTAGGACAGATCTACATATATATACCTTTTTAACTGTTTGATATTATTATGTAACTGTTAAGCTTAATCGCAAAAAGGATACCGAGGAAGAGATTTGCAAAGTGTTACGTGTGGTGCTGTATGGAGCAGAGACGTGGACGATGAGAAAGAAGGAGGAAAAATATCTGGAGAGCTGCGAGACGTGGGCGTGGAGAAGACTAGAAAGAATCAAGTGGTCAGATAAAGCCAGAAATGAAGAAGTATTTAGAAGAGTTGGAGAGAAAAGAGAAAAAATATTGAGAATAATGAACAGAAAAAGAAGCTGGCTGGGTCTCATACTGAGGAGAGATTTTCTGCAGAGAATCATCATGGAAGGAAATCTGGAAGGAAGAAGATCAAGAGGAAGAAGAAGGTTTGGAATGCTGACAAACATGCTGAATAGAAGAACATTTGAACAAATGAAGGAGGATGCCCAATGCCCATCATGATCGAGTAAAGTGGAGAACGTCAAGTTGAAACCTATCGATGGCTTGTTGAATACACCGGTTCTCTTAAGACCACCAAAGTTAGGCAACGTCCAGCGAGATTAGGACTTGGATGCTGGCTATTCTCGGTGCAACCCAGGCTGGGTGAGGTTAATGTGGGTAACAGGTTTGTTAGTTTCCTGCGAGTGGAGGGTCGAACCTCTGTCATAACTGACCATAAATTTGAAATATGACGTTAAACTCTAATAAAACACACTAATAATACAAAAGGATTGGTGGGCCATCAGTTTTCTTTCCTTCCAACCTGGGTGTTTTCTGTACGAGAAACCACTGGGTTGGAAGGATCTAACTCTCATCAAAGCTGGCTTTCTTTTTTCAAGAAAGTGTCATGAAAATTAAGTCATGATTTTTGTTCTTTCTAAGTCTGTAGACTTAAGAAGCAAGGGAAAAAATGGAAATATTTAGGGTGAAATTAATAGACATTGATGACTTCAGCATTGGTTATCCTATGCTAAGTAATACGCAAATCTAAACTTAGTGTTCAAGAGGTATTACAATTTTTTTAAATATTAACTTTGGCCTTAAGAAACAATACATTAAGGATGTTATAAACTTTTTTTCTAAAATATTTTGTTTTGCAAGTTTACATTTTTGTTTCCATAAGTTGTAATAATTTTTCCTGTATTGAGTGTAAATCCTTAATCTAATTTATTTTATACAAAACAAAAAAAATTGCGTGTGTTCCCTGGACTGTGCTAGAGAATGTATATTGGTATCTAATTTCTTATACTTTGCTTATTTTATGTTGATCAACAAAATAATGAAAATATAAGTATGTTACATTTGTGTATAAACATGATTGTATAATTCTTGTGAATGTCTGAGTTGCCGCTCCTGTCTCCTATTTCCTCTCCTGATCATTTCGTGCTTGAGTTGAGAGTGGAGGGAAGTAATTTTTAAACCCTAACAAAAGTTAAGTCCAACATCAAGAAATCTGTGCCAGGCCAGTTGGCATCACTGCAATTTGGAGATCAGCTGTTTTGGAAACAATTTGGGAGCGCTATCTTCTCACCAACAACTCTAACCACTTCACCACTTTCACTTTTCACTCCATCACATTTTTTCGATCAGGTAAGACTCAGCACACAATTTTTCCTTTCTATATGTTCTTGCAATTTTAAGCCCAAGTTGAACCCTCCTAAAGGGGCAAATCCTACATTTTGGTCCTTCCCGCGGCCGTATGTCTGTTTTAGGGGGGTTCCCTGTTTAGGGAAATGTGCCAAGTTGAATTCTGCCTAAGTTTGAAGTCTGCCTCATGGTTAGGGGTATCATGCTAAAGTGATGAGTCAAATGTAATCCTTCTGTGATATAAGTGTTTTTTTGTGTTTGTTTTACCCATAAATTCAGTGTTGTTTGTGTTCAGTTAATTTTAAAGTTGGGGGTTCCCTTGGTAATTTTACTTCTGAGAAATTTCTAATATTAGAAATCGGAAGTATTGTGTTCGTTTTTGTAAAAAAAAATATTTTTTTGCTCCGATTTCAATTTTTTTCATATTTCTGGACGTTTCATAACCTACTGAGTAAATTTGGTTTTGTGTCTGTCTGTCGGTCTGTCGCTCTGTCGGTCTGTTAAAACGATTCCTCGTAACGCGCAAATCTCAAAAACTACTCAACGGATTTTGATGAAATTTTGCACACATCTAGGAGACATTCTGTAGATGGTCCCATTTTAAATTCATCAAATTCGTACTAGCGGTTCTGAGTGAAAGAGGCCATGCGCCTGACCACTAACTTTTTACTTAAACGCTTATATCTCGTGAACGGTACACCCGATTTCGATGAAATTTTGTAAAAATATGCATATCATAGTTTTACATAGGCTATTTATATTTATTTTTAAATTAATTATAATTTGACTCTGATATTTAAGAAAATCCGAAATTTTGGACAAAAAAGTAAAAAAATAAGGACCACAACTTGCCGATACAGAAATTTTTGTAGAGTTTAGAATGTAGAAAAAACAATATTCTACCATATAAAACAAATTTGAAGAAAATCGGTTGAGCCGTTTTGGAGATACAAGTAATTTTCTATAAAATCTCAAAATTGGCACGTGTTTACAATGTGAAGCAATCACGAGGAAGTATTGTGTCCATAATTGGCAGTGTTTTTTTTTTTTTTTGTATTGGTTAAGTCATAGGGGTTCCCTTGGTAAATTTTTTTTTGTATTGGTTAAGTCATAGGGGTTCCCTTGGTTAGATTTTTTTTTGATTTTCACGTGGCTCATAAAGCACATATTTTTTTTTTTTTGTTGTTGTCAACCAAGTAAGTGCATTTTTCCTTTAATATTCACACCTAACATGACAGGTGACCAGGATAGGAATCTTGTAGAGGTGGTGGTAGAGAGACGGAAACGTTTAATTACTAGGGTTCAGGAATTCCATGGACTCATTCCAAAAGTGGAAAATGACCCATTGCTTTTGGTCCGTATGCGGGCCTCTATGCCTTATCTGGAGTCAACTTTCAAGGAGTTTCAATCAGTGCAGGATACTATTTGTGAATATAATGTTCTTCATCCTACTACAGAGGAGAGAATTGCCATTCATTCTGTTTCAAAACAGTTTGAAGCTATGTATTTTGATGTCTTGGGGGTCATTACAGGGACCTCAGAGGTCAAGCCTATGGTGGTTGCAACCAACGATGGTAGGATGAAGCCAAAGTTGCCTCAAGTGAATATTCAATGTTTTATGGGGGATTATGAATCTTTTCCTGCTTTTAAGTCACTTTTTGATGCTTTGATCCATAGTAACACAGGTTTAGAACCTATTAAAAAGTACACATATTTGGTTTCCTTGTTGAAGGGGTCAGCCCTGTCTAGTGTTCAAAGCATTGCCTTTGTGGCTGAAAACTATCAAGTTGCCTATAAATCACTTGTCAAGCGTTTTAGTAATCCTCGGGTTGTAGCCCATCAGTGTTGTAATAAATTATTTGCCTTTAAGCCATTAACCAGTGAGGTTCAGTTACAGAAGTGGCTGGATCAATTCAACACAAATGTTGAAGCATTGGAAAATACTTCCCTACAGGATAAGGGTGATTTTTTACTGTTGTACATGGGCCTTAATGCATTAGACCCTCTAACTAGACAGGCTTTTGAGCATGAGAAAATCTCATTAAATACCATACCCACCTATTCTGATCTCCGGACCTATGTTCAGGCACGGGTTTCAGTGGCGGAGCTCATGGGTGCCTCGTCTGGGTCTAGTGTTAAAAAACCATTTATGAAGCCAGAGGTGAGAGGGTCATATGTTACCCAAGTAGATGTTGCAGGTTTCTCCACAGATGTGTTGCCGTCCAATGTTGCCAGACCCTATAAAGGGTTTTCAAGTAGTTTCAAGGGTGATGTTCACCATGTAGCCAAACCCTCTAATGGGTCATTTAATGTAGCCAAACCCTCTAATGGGTCATTTAATGTTGCCAAACCCTATAATGGGTCATCCAGTGTTGCCAAACCTGACTTTAGGTCAAACCAGTCCCGTTCTGCCAGTGATGTTTCCTGCCCTCATTGTTCCAAGGCTCACCGCCTAATTGAGTGTAATTTATTTGCCGCCATGTCTGTTCAAGAGCGTTTTGACACAGTGAGGACCCATCATTTGTGTTTTGCCTGCCTCGGGCCTCACTCAAGGTCATCATGCTCAACCAAGTTCAGTTGCCGTCATTGTGGATCTCGTGCTCACCATTCCTTGTTGCACAAAGATATGCCTTCTAATGAGATTTCTCCCAGTGGGGGTGTTTCTCAACCAGTTGTTTCAAATCCAATTTATACTGTTTCGGATCAACCTAATCAAGCTGAGGTTAATCTTGCCCTCTCGTGTAGAGACGTTTCTGGCTCAGGAGTCCTCCCTAGTCGTCAGGTGTTGTTGGGCACAGCATTGGTGTCCATATTGGACAGCTTTGGAATCCAGCACCCAGTTAAGGTGTTGATAGATCCTGGTAGCATGATTAGCATTGTGTCTGCTCATTTAGTAAATATTTTGAATTTGCCTATCCAGACAAGTAATGTCTGTGTTTCCGGTGTGGGTGAATCTGAACCCATGCGTGTGAAAGGTCAGGTTTCCTGCACTCTGTCTTCTCGTCTAGATGGCAGATCCCTTCCTATTGATGCTGTCATATTACCATCAATATCAGGTCATGTTCCCTCTGTTGCTGTCCCTAAGCATGTTTTGTCAAGTTTGGCGGGATATGCTTTGGCAGACCCAACCTTTTGCCATCCATCTAGAGTGGATATTTTATTGGGTGCTGAATATTATGCCAGCATTTTGGACTTACAAAAGTCGGTAGTGTCTGGTGAACCTTCCCTTATTCCTACTATGTTTGGTTATCTTGTTATGGGAGTGGTAAACTCTAATACCCCCCTTGTATCTCAGTCCTTTCATGTGACTACTGTGGACACAGCACTGCATGATCAACTGAGAAAGTTTTGGGAAAGGGAAGAGGTTCAAGTTAAAATTCCAGCCCATCCAGATGAGGTCCGATGTGAAGAGCACTTTGTGAACACACATTACAGGGACCCTGATGGAACTTATGTTGTTCGTTTGCCTTTTCGTGCTGACCGCCCACCTGATTTAGGAAATAATTTGAATCATGCCAAGTCTCGGTTGTTAAAACTGGAGCGGTCCCTGGAATATAAACCAGAATTTAAATCTCTTTATCATGAAAATTTAAAGGATTATGTTGATCAGGGACATATGATCCCAGCCACAAAGCCATCCACTTATGTTCTGATTCATCATGGTGTTATGAAGGCCTCTAGTTCTACGACCAAGGTGCGGGTTGTTTTCAGCCCTGCTGAGCGTGCAAGTCCCCACCATCCATCTTTGAACGAAACCTTGCTAGTTGGTCCAAAACTCCAGTCAGACATAAATGACCTGATTTTGAATTTCCGTTTAAATAAAATTGCCATTACGGCTGATATTCGTCAAATGTACCGTGCCATCAAGGTAGACCCTAGGGACAGCCCGTTTCAACAGATTTTATGGCGTGAGGATCCATCTCAGCCTATTCAGCAGTATGAGATACAGCGTGTGTGTTTTGGTGTCGCTTCTGCGCCATTTCAGGCCCAGCGAGTAATCAAGCAACTAGTTGTTGATGAGGGGGCGAGGTTCCACTGGCTGCCCGTGCACTAAGTAGTGAGGTGTACATTGACGATCTGGTCTCTGGGGCATCTTCTGTTGAGGAGGCACTCAGGATGCGGGATGAACTAGTGTCCCTCCTTGCTGCTGGCAAGTTTGAACTGAGGAAGTGGTCCAGTTCGCATCCTGGGGTCTTGGGAGATTTTCCAGAGGACATGTCGGAGAGGCCACACTCTTTATTTGATGATGTTGATGCCATTAAGATATTGGGTTTACAGTGGGACCCTTGCCAGGATATGTTTTGTTACAAGGTAGAACAACATTGCAATTGCCAAACCAAACGTCAAATATTGTCAAAAATTGCCAAAATCTATGATACCTCGGGTTTTTTTATGCCCCGTCACCTGTTGGATGAAAGTTTTTCTCCAGGTAATTTGGCTGAGAGGGCTAGCTTGGGATGAGGTTTTGCCTGGTGACCTTTTGACTGAGTGGAAGAGGTTTGCTTCTGAGCTCCCTCTGCTTGAGTCAATTCGTATTCCCAGACTTATTCTGGATACATTTATTTTTCCTCCGGAATTGGTGGCATTTGCAGATGCTTCTCTTTCCGCTATGGGGTGTCTAGTTTATCTGCGCGTTGTCTGCACAGATGGGCGGGTCCTCATTAATTTGATTAGGGCCAAAAGTCGAGTGGCCCCTGTGAAGCCGGTAACGGTCCCAAGACTGGATCTGGGCGCAGCTTTGATGTTGGCTGAAGTCCTTGAATCTCTGAAGCCTTTAATTACCCGTCTCAATATTTCAAACAAGTATCTATTTTCTGACTCTATGGTTGTCCTCTCCTGGTTGCACACCCCGCCCCATTTGCTCAAGATGTTTGTTGCCAATCGGGTGGTGCGCATTCTAGAATTAACTGATCCGTCTCAGTGGAGACATATTCAAACTGAGTTGAACCCAGCTGACTTGGCCAGTCGAGGATGTTTTCCTAGTGTTATTGTTGATCATGATTTGTGGTGGAATGGTCCACCTTTCCTAAAGCAGGAAATTTCCTTTTGGCCAATGAGTACTTTCACACCCGTTGAGGGCCTTCCTGAGCTGAAGTCAGCTGAGGTTACCACATTGGTTACAAAGGTTGTGCAGGAGTCTGAGGACTTAAGTTTTATTAAAAGGTTCTCTACCTTGTTTAGGGCCAAGCGCGTGACAGCCTGGATTCTTCGATGGCGTCACCGATGTTCGGGCAGTGCCCTTTCCAAACCTGTGGGCCCTTTGACCACCGATGAGTTAGTACAAGCCGAGCTGACCCTAGTGAGGATTACCCAGTCAAGACATTTCTCTAAAGAGATTGAGGCCGTTTAGTCTGGGCGTCAGTTGCCTGATTCACTGGCTCGGCTGTCCCCGTTCCTTGATGGGGGTGTTCTCAGGGTGGGGGGTAGAATAGACAAGGCACCATTGCCTTTTCATTCCCGTCATCCTGTACTTCTTCCAAACAATTGTCATATGGCCATATTGCTGGTCAGACATTTTCATATTTATTCATTGCATGGGGGCCCGCAAATTGTCCAAACTCTCATCCTGCGTCAATACTTTATTATTGGCCTGCGCAACCTTGTTCGAAAAATAATTTTTAAATGTTTGCCATGTTTCCGTCTGTCTGCCAAGCCTCCTCAGCCTCAGATGGCGGAGCTACCCTTATCACGGTTCCACCAGTGCCGACCCTTTGTCAATACAGGGGTGGATCTAGCTGGTCCGTTCTTAATAAAGGATGGGTATCGTAGGAATGCTCCATCACTGAAGGCTTATTTTGCCGTTTTTGTATGTTTTTCTGTAAAATCAGTTCACCTTGAGTTGCTTACCTCGCTTTCCACAGCCTGCTTTCTTGGTGCATTGGACCGGTTTAGTGCCAGGCGTTCTGTTCCGTCCATGATATTTTAAATCGGACCAAGGTACCAATTTCAAGGGTGCAGCCAATGTCATCGAGGACACTTGTCGTTTCTTACAGGAGAATGAATACTCCATTGTTGACCATTTAGGTAGCCGAGAAATCAAGTGGTCCTTTAATGCCCCAGCCAACCCCTCAGCGGGCGGTCTGTGGGAAGCGAGTGTGAAGTCGGTCAAATCTCACTTGACTCGTGTGTTGACCAATCGACTTCTGCATTATGAGGAGTTTTCGACCGTTTTAGTGAAAATTGAAGCCATTTTAAATTCTAGACCATTGGGTGTTCCATCTCCCACCGTGGATAATTTAGATGTACTTACCCCTGGTCATTTTCTTGTTGGACAGCCTCTTTTGTCACGTCCTGAGCGCAACTTAACTTTGTCACCATCAAATTTTGTTGCTCGCTGGACTCTAGTATCACAGATCTGCCAACACTTTTGGAAGCGTTGGTCAGACGAATACTTGCATACTCTGCTTCAAAGACAGAAGTGGTATCACCAATCTGACAATGTCAAAGTTGGTGATGTCGTTTTAGTTTTGTCAGAAAATATGGCGCCTTTGCAATGGCCCATTGCTCGTATCACCAAGATAGATCCTCACCAAGATGGTGTTGTACGTGTTGTTGAAATTACAACGTCTGCACGCAGACTTCTTAGACCCGTTCGAAAGCTTCTCCTTTTGCCCACCTTAACTTAGGTTAGTTATCCATTCTAGTCAATTTGTTGTTTTCATTTTTCATGTATATTTGATGTATTATGTTGAGTCTTGTCCTGGTCCAACATTAATTTTTTTCCGATACAGTCCACTTTTTTTCCGATACAGTCCACTTTTTTTCCGATACAGTCCACTACTTGGTTGATAGGTCCCTTCTCCCAGTTGAAAAATGGCCATTTTGGTGGGGGGAAAATGTATAATTCTTGTGAATGTCTGAGTTGCCGCTCCTGTCTCCTATTTCCTCTCCTGATCATTTCGTGCTTGAGTTGAGAGTGGAGGGAAGTAATTTTTAAACCCTAACAAAAGTTAAGTCCAACATCAAGAAATCTGTGCCAGGCCAGTTGGCATCACTGCAATTTGGAGATCAGCTGTTTTGGAAACAATTTGGGAGCGCTATCTTCTCACCAACAACTCTAACCACTTCACCACTTTCACTTTTCACTCCATCACATTTTTTCGATCAGGTAAGACTCAGCACACAATTTTTCCTTTCTATATGTTCTTGCAATTTTAAGCCCAAGTTGAACCCTCCTAAAGGGGCAAATCCTACAATGATAATATTAATTATATCTTTTCTATTTGATAAAGTTTGCAGGAAGGTTTAGGCACATTATAGTTAGTATCATTATTAAATTTACTTTGGTTCATATGGGCTGTGTGGGCCCCAGAGCAATAAGAGTGCAATTACCTCCACTACAGTACATAATTATTAGTAGAATAGTAAATAAGTTTCTTTGTGTTATTATATCACTATTTCAGTGGGTAGCATGGAACTAAAGAACTTGCACAAGTTATCTTTTAATATACAATAGCTTGATTTGACCATAATTCCACCAATGGTGTCTACTCACAGTACTCACATCAAAGCATCTATTTATTTTTATCTCACAAGGTATATGAGTGGGCCCCAGGCATTCAATTATAGAGAGAAAAATTATTGTCTCACTGGGTATCGAATGCAGGTCACTGTGTATGCAAGCCTAGTATGCTACTCACTCAGCCACGATTACAACTAATTCTTCCCATAGAATAATAGATATCAAGAAGTGCAGTAATCTTTTTAGCAACTTCTTTATAAGTTGGATGTTGTCTCGAGACACCCTAATAAAATAATAAATTAATTACTTTAATGAGACACAAAGGAAAACTATTACTTGGTATCGCTCGTAAATCATATTGTTAGTATTTTGTAATAGGAGTTATTGGGTATATGTATGTACAATTGTACATTTGTACAACATGTTTAAATTGTGCATTTTTTATTGAGGAAAAATGTACGTGTCAATCGGGATTTGAACCTTACCGTTTGTTACCATTCAGATAAAATAATTGAGTAGGTAACAGTTACCTACTTACCTGATGCCTATTAATTAATTAGTTACCTATGTTGTGTGGCTTATTTCTCATTGAGGAATATTACACAGAAGTTTTTGAAATTTCCTTTATAAACCATTTATTTATACTTCAGGTTAACAGAGTTTTGAACTTTCTAATTTACCTAAATAAGGGAAACGATATTCCCATCTTAAAAAAAAAAAACAGTAATACTGTCGTGATTATAGTGCTCGATTAGGACTATCATGTCCCATTATTCAAACAATAAGTCCAACGTAATATAAAAATTCTGCAAATGTCCCGCCTGAATCGCGAATTCTGAGATGTTGAGAGTGCCGCCTTGGCCACCGAGCCATCGTATCATCCCAATGAGAAGAAATAATAAATTAATAACACCTTATGAAGCTATCGAGACAGCCCGCGAGAAATATTTAGTCTGAGGCGATGGTGTCGCGCTATGTGGCGTGTCCACGAAACTGGGGCTCGTTTCCACACTAGGGTTGCAATATCGAAACGAAAATATCGATATTAGGTATATCGATAATATCGAAACCATAATATCGATATCCGATATTATCGATGGGTCGAATATCGATATTGGGAATATCGATATTTTCAATATCGGTAACCGCTAACCGCATGAGATAATAAAACATGCTGCTTACTACGGTATGTGGGATGAAAAGGCTACATATTAATAACAGGCAAACTGCAAAGGAGTCTAAAGACTTCAAGCCAGCCTCCACAATGTGGAGTTGGAATGCTTTGGCATATTATTTACTTGCTGTGAACTTTTCAATATTAAAAACTACTGACCACAAACTTCTTCAATTTACATAGTCCTTCTAACTAATATTACTAATAATAGATATACTGATTACTGATATAAACCAAAATAATAAAATCTTCAAAAAAAAAATAAAATTCCTGCCCCGCTGGGAATCGAACCCAGGTCACCATGCGTATAACGCCTAGCGCGCTAACTCACTCTGCCACGGTGACTACAGATATGACCATGCAGTTGAAAGCGATGTTAAATTTTTGTTTAAAAAAACGCTTGCATACGAGTCTGCAACCATTTCGACATTTTCATCTTTACTATTCAAGGTCCAAAACCCAACTGACCAAATTTCGTATTGTGCGCATGACACACTTTCCCTCTTCTCTTAGGGTTGCAATATCGAAACGAAAATATCGATATTAGGTATATCGATAATATCGAAACCATAATATCGATATCCGATATTAGAAGACTTCTCTCCCTTTACAATTCGATATTTCGTTACATAATATCGTTACATAATATCGTTACATAATTTCGTTACATAATTTCGTCACATAATTTTGGTTATGTGCCAGAGCAAAGACATGAAAATGTCAAAATAAAAGCTTCAACTTTAATCAAACTAGTTCAAACTAATTCAGTATTTCAAAATTTCCCGGCTACTAACTGTTAAAAAAAAAAAAATGTCCCGAGTCCCGATAGCGATATTTTTATTCGATATTGTCTTTTTTTTCGATATATCGATATAATATCGGAACCTTAATATCGATATAAAATATCGATATATCGAAAGCAGAATATCGATATTCGATATTATCGATATAATATCGTCATCCCTATTCCACACTTATTAATCTACACGCTATGGTTAGACACTCAACACTGGGGCTTTCAATAACAATATTCCGCTCAACAGTTCAAATGAAATTTTCCCGTGAAACCACGTGTTGAATTTTCCTTAATTAATGAACGGCAATCGACATAAAAATAAAATTCATAGTAAGTAATTTAAGCATTAACCGATAATTGTACATACTTGATTTAAACATTAGTACATATTTCATTGTTTTTACTGCTATGACCACGGTCACACGAAAATGTTCTTAATTGTAACATAAAGTCGTGTGATGTTTATACCAGTTTATTTACATGTTTATAATGAGACGAAATTAGTTCATTATTAGTTCAAAAGAATTTTTAATAAATTACTAAGTAAATATTGAACTCAAAATTGGGTAGATAATGTTAGTAAAAGTTAACAAGATTTCTATTTAATTTCAAATATGAATTAATACGACAAGGGAGATATACAGCAAAGAGAATAATAATAATAATATGGAACTGAGCAATTTTCTCATAGCGATGTGGCCCTTCCACTTCCAAGCGAACACAGCTGGAAAAGCGGTGTAAGTATGAGTAACCTGTAAGTGAAGGTATAATATTACTTCCAAGAATATCTAATATTAGCTATCGGAAGTATCTATTGTGTTTATTATTGTAAAAAAGAAAAACTTTTTACTTAAATGATTTTTAATATCTTATAAAGGTATCTAGTGAACGTTTCATATTTCGAATTCAATTTTTTTCATGTTTCTGGACGTTTCATAACTTCATGAGCAACTTTGTTTTTGTGTCTGTCTGTCCGTCTGCGTCTGTTAAAAATATTCTCTGTAACGCGCAAATCTCGGAAATTACTGAACGGATTTCGATGAAATTTTCTACATACATACAACATATGTAGGAGACGTTCTGTTGACGGTCCCATTTTAAATTCATCAACTGTGGACTATTCCCTTGACCACTAACTTTTTACATAAACACTTATATCTCGTAAACGGTACACCCAATTTTGATGAAATATTTTATGTATATGCATATTATTGTTTTACATATAGGCCATTTATAATTATGTTTTAATTTATTATGATTCAGCTCTGATATTTTTTTTTTTTTTTTTTTTTTTTTTTTTTTTTAAATGGTTTTGTTTTATTGATGTTTTAAACAATTACGTTTTTAACATCTAGATAGAAAAAAGAGGAAAAATACATCGAGATATTTGAAAATAAAATTATACATAGAAATTATACATAATGCAAGTAAATAAGAGTTATAGGAAAATAAATATAAATAAAATTGATTAATTAGGTAAATTATTATACAGGGTGTCCCACCAAACTTGGACACCTCAAATTACTCGGCCCCTGAAAGAGTTTTTGAAAAATAAAAAAATCTAGGGTACATGTGCTAATTATGCGGTTTCAGTTATGAAATTTTTTTTATACAGGATGGTTCAAAAGTCAGAAATTGAGGTGTCAACTTTCGATTTTTAAATGGATCGACCTGAATTTTATTTGATTATTTTACTTCTAAATAATTCCTGAGTACTTTTTTAAACAAAAATATTACATACAGGGTGGTTTTTTTTCGACCAATTTTTTTTCTAAATCTTGAATAACTCAAGTTCGGTTAATTTTTTCGATAACAAGAAGAGAATGTGTTTGTGTAATGAAAATACGCACTTTCAATTGGCATCAAATTTTTTTATACAGGGTGGTTCACAAGTGAAATAATGACTTGATTTTTTTTAAAACCGAGTTTTTTTAATTTTTTATTTAGGATTAATAATTCTCGTCTAATTTTACACATTTTTCGTTAGTCATATCGAAAAACAAAACTAAAGTATTGTACAGGGTGAGACATAATTTTTTGTAACACCCTGTATATGGGCAGTCAAAGAGACGCAAAATTAAATATAAAGACTAAATATGCAAGAAAAACTTTGATTTTTAATTAAACAAAAACGTTATGGTGTTTTAACTAATATTGTCGCATGGACCACCCTGTAGATATTTTCTTAAACCATCATATGGGTAGTCGAAACTGTCTAAAATTCAACGAGGAGTCCAAATCTGAAAGAAAAAAAATGAATTCAAAAAGCCGTGCTCAATTTTGTGTCTACACCTACCTACTTCTTATTTCAAGTTTGAAATCATTCAGTGTGGACACCAAATCGAAAATGGCTTCAAATTCGTGTTTTTTACTTTTTTTTCCCACATGATTCGAAGTGTTCGTTGAATTTTATACAACTTAGAGTACCTACATGATAGTTTAAGAAAATATCTACAGGGTGGTCCATGCGACAATATTAGTTAAAAACACCATAACTTTTTAGTTTAATTAAAAATCAAAGTTTTTCTTGCATATTTAGTCTTTATATTTAATTTTGCGTCTCTTTGATTGCCCATATACAGGGTGTTACAAAAAAATTATGTCTCACCCTGTACAAACACTTTAGTTTTGTTTTTCGATATGACTAACGAAAAATATGTAAAATTAGACGAGAATTATTAATCCTAAATAAAAAATTAAAAAAACTCGGTTTTAAAAAAAATCAAGTCATTTTTTCACTTGTGAACCACCCTGTATAAATTTTTTTGATTCCAATTGAAAGTGCGTGTATTCATTACACAAACACATTCTATTCTTGTTATCGAAAAAATTAACCGAACTTGAGTTATTCAAGATTTAGAAAAAAAAATTGGTCGAAAAAAAACCACCCTGTATGTAGTATTTTTGTTTAAAAAAGTACTCAGGAATCATTTAGAAGTAAAATAATCAAATAAAATTCAGGTCGATCCATTTAAAAATCGAAAGTTGACACCTCAATTTCTGACTTTTGAACCACCCTGTATAAAAAAAATTTCATAACTTAAACCGCATAATTAGCACATGTGCCCTAGATTTTTTTATTTTTCAAAAACTCTTTCAGGGGCCGAGTAATTTGAGGTGTCCAAGTTTGGTGGGACACCCTGTATAGTAAATGGAAATTTAATTTAAAAAAATATGAGTCTATATTTTAAAAATAATTTAGTGTGATACAAGAATTTCATACATTGATCAATCACCTCTGGGTCATCTTCAAGTATAGATTTCATTGTTCGTCCTAATTTATATTTTCTTCTCATATCAATCAAGTTCTGGCAATCTAGAAGCCAGTGGTTAATATTATAGACAGGTGTTTGTCTACAAAATTGCTAAAATTGTTGAATCAATAATTTAATTTCCTTTTTCCTTATAAAAAAAACCATTGCAATATTGTAGGTATTAATCTATTAATTGTATCAATATTAGGTTGTACTTGCAAAGTAAATAATTTAAATATATTTTATTATAAGTATGGAAAAAAAGAAAAAAAAAAAAAAAAATATAGACTAGAAGAATAATAATAGAATGAATAAGTAAATTAACAAATAATTAAATTGTAAATTATATATCTATCAATTAAAGATAAAAAATAAATAAATAGAAGGTGTGTCCTATTAAGATAGATCAGGACTTGGGACACCCCCTTTTTTACTACTTTCCTTATCCTATAATAAGGAAAGTATTGTATTCGTCGAAAATTTGACCTACCCAGTTTTTCACATTTCTGGACGAATCATAGCCTCAGGATACCAAAAAAGTTGTTTTCAGCCATTGGTCCGTGCGTCTGTCTGTCTGTCTGTCTGTCTGTCCGTCTGTCTGTCTGTGTGTGAACAGGATATCTCAAGAACGGTAAGAGCTAGAGACTTGAAATTTGGTATGCGAATTAATTTTATACACCAGATGAACCACAAAACTTTTGGTTGAAATCGGCCGCAAGGCCGCAAATATTGACCGCAAGCGCCGCTTCTATGAATTGGTTAAAGATACAAAAAAAGTTAGAGAACAACATTTTATTAGATTAAAAAAATAATAGGGGTCTCTTCTTATCATTTTTTTGATATCTTGAATTTTTTGGACCTCGGCCCTAATTTACCGGTATTTTGGGGGGGACACGCTTTGACTAACTTTTTACTTTCCTTATCCTATAATAAGGAAAGTATTGTATTCGTCGAAAATTTGACCTACCCAGATTTTCACATTTCTGGACGAATCATAGCCTCAGGATACCAAAAAAGTGTTTTGCAGCCATTGGTCCGTGCGTCTGTCTGTGTGTGTGTCTGTGTGTCTGTGTGTGTGTGAACAGGATATCTCAAGAACGGTAAGAGCTAGAGACTTGAAATTTGATATGGTAATTAATTTTATACACCAGACGAACCATGAAACTTTTGGTTGAAATCGGCCGCACTCTGCGGCCGCAGGGCCGCAAATATTGGCCGCAAGCACCGCTTCTTTGAATTGGTTAAAGATACAAAAAAAATTAGAGAACAACATTTTCTCAGATTAAAAAAATAATAGGGGTTCACTCTGATCATTTTTTTGATATCTTTAACTTTTTGGAAACCGGCCCCAATTTACCTGTATTGTAGGGGGACCCGATTGGACTAACTTTTTTATTATTCATCCTAGATGGGGGTTGTGACATATCAAATTAAATGATTTTGAAGTGCTGATCACGAATTTGGCATTGATTTTTAGTTATCTGTTACCGTTCAGTCACCAGTGGCGGAATTCGACTCCTTTTTGGGAGATAAGGAAAGTCGTGTGATGTTTACACCAGATTTTTTATTATTCATCCTAGATGGGGATTGTGACATATCAAATCCAATGATTTTGAGATGCTGATTACGAATTTGGCTTTGATTTTTAGCTAACTGTTACCTTTGAGTCACCAGTGGCTTTTGGTCCTGTTCCCATTCCTAATATGATAAGGAAAGTCGTGTGATGTTTACACCAGATTTTTGTACATATTATCACCATCAGTATTTTCAGGATTAACTCTGTTATGTTCAGAATAATTATCAAATTCATTTTCAATATCCATCTGATTCGAATCATTTTTGTCATCAGTATTAAGTAAATTCTCTTGTGATAACTGGGAGTTATATAAAATATTGTCCTGACTATTAATTAAAGCTACTTGATCGTGAACGCCATTAGCAGTTTCATTGCGGGTGGACGGGTGGAAGTTGTTCTTGACCTCTCCTATCTGTCCAGCTCCAACTTTAGCATTCGGCTCCTGACTTGGTTTCGACTTCTTAGCATCATTGGCATTATTTGAAAAGATTCTTCTCTTGGAGAATTTACTCGTATCTCTCATCTCTCTTGTGTATTGCTTGGTCTGTCTAAAAATATTGTTACTTACATAGGGTAGGGGTGGCGGAACAAACTTATCTATATTGGGTCTTGCTTCTCTGTGCCTGTTGCCTAGAGCAGGGAAATCCATAGACTCAGTGACAGCGAGTGCAGCATAACTGTTCTGGGTTCTCACTTGGTAGGACGAATTAATGGGTGGTATCATCTGGGCAGCTTCCTGAAATACTAAGTTTCTCATACTCATTAAATCTTTGATTTTCTTCTGACGGGTCATTTCGGGGCATTTGTTGTCAGTTGGTTTATGTTCACCTTTGCAATTAGTACATCTGATCTGATCTGGAGGACAACATACATGGTGGCTGTCCATTGATATTGTCATATAGCAATAATTGCAAATTTGCGTGTTTTTACAGTATTTGCTTGTGTGTCCAAACTTTGAACATTGAAAACACTGGACTACACGTTGTACGAAAGGGACACATTCAATCTTACAGTAGTATAGGTACACATGTGATGGAATGTCTTGACCATCAAAAGTTACCTTGACACTTCGGGTATTTTCATAAGTCGCCTGATTAGTAGAAGGATTAACCACTTTTCTCTTCAATCTCTCCACAGCCCTAATACGGTATTGCCTCGCATCAATGAATTCAATCAACTTATCATCTTCGAAATCTTCCTGCACATCACGCAGAATACCGACCCTGCTAACATAATTGAGTGGTATAAAGGGATTATATTTCTTTTTCATTTCTTCATTCATAACTATTTCATTGGCAGTCTTAGCAGAAGAGCAGACCACAAGGATTTTGGTTCTATTGAGTCTTTTAATCTCTAATACTTCTAACTTGTTTGTCACGACTTCGTAAATCAGCATACCACATTTTTGATTACTGATAAATTTCGCATCAACATCAGAGGCTTTGTATTGCACGAGCACCCTGTAGCTATCATACACATAATTTTCTTGATACACTATAGTTTCTCTCTCTTTTGAATTGCGCGGTTCTCCCCCGCCAGCGCCTGCAGCGACCTCCGCGGTGGGAATCGTGAGACCCCCACCCTTCTCCTCCTCCGTCATGGGAACAGCTGATCAAGACATCATCTTGAAGCCGTCAAACACGGAAAGCAAGGAAAATCTATCATTAAATTTCAGCAAAATAGTAACTGGCTGAAATCAGCAAAATATTTTGGAAGAGTCCACCTATAGAATAAGGGGTGGCAAATTGAGCTTAGAAGTTTAAAATTTCTTAAAAAAAAAGCACTAAATCACAACTTTTGGTAAAAATCAATGTCTCAGATTAAACCTTGAATGAAATAAAGTATCTATGCAAAAAATCACTTAAAAAAAGCAAGTTTTTCACTAGAAAATAATTTTTATTTGAAGAGCAAACAAAAACACTTCTGTATACTTTGCTGTCATGATCGCGAGTGGCTCTGATATTTAAGAAATCAAAAAAAAATGACAAAAGTGAAAAAATGAGGTCTTCATGTTGAAGATACAGAATTTTTTGTAGGATCTAGAATGTAGAAAAAATAGTATCCTAACATTTAAAACATATTTAAAGAATATAGGTTAAGCTGGTTTGGAGTTACAAGTGACTTAGTATAAAATCTCAAAAATGCCACGTGTATACAATGTGAAACAATCACGAGGAAGTATTGAGTCCATAATTGGCAGTGTTTTTTAAAGTATAATAAGAATTTATTTCTATCTTGGTATATACCCTGAGAAGAGCGAAGCCTCGGCCTAGCAAAGATCTGTATCAAAATAAGAATTGGGAAAATGTAATTACGAACGACAAATTAATCCCTTAATTAGCAGGGAGGTGGAGGTAATGACAAGCTTGGAAGGGATTATAAAGGGATAACTCCAACTGAGCTGCAGGGGAGAAGAGAAGAAATTAATTAACAAAAAGAAGAATCTCTTTATATCTTATATTTCATCAATATTATCAAGACGCAGAACTTTTATAGGAGATGGAAGACTTTCTGATTGGCTAAGGACAAAGCGAATTGAATGGAATGGAATAAAATCTTATAGAGAATAAGAATGAATTCAAATAGAATAGGAACGAATTCCTTGCAAGAACAATACAGCAAATAGGTAGTTTCATTATTGTTGAAATTGTTTTATGCTGTCGGGAAAAAACTGAAAAGTCCCTCTACTCCAGCAGGCAGACAGGTCTTGATGAAACAGGTCTTCAGTACTGGTCCGATCACTGAAGTTAAACAACATCCAGTGAGGTCGGTACTTGGTGTGTGACAACTCGAATTAGATACTTCGTGGTGTGATCCTGATTTGAACTACTTCCGTACCAATACAGTAAATGCGATGCTGATTTTATGCGTTTCTAGTAATTTGAAGGTAAACATTCTGTCTCGCATGATCTTACTAGAATATCTGGATGTTAAGAGACGTCAAGCTAAAGAAACCGTAAAATGAGTACAGGAGACACTGTCTTTAATAATACATCTAGCTTCAGAGATGATAATTATAATAATATGATATTGTCGATACTGGAACCACCCCTCCTATTTCGTTTTGCTTTGAGGTTACTGCCCAATTCCCCATACGCCGAATCCCAGAATGAAAAGTTCCTGGAAACCATGAGACAGCAATGGAATAAGCAAAAAAAAAACATGTCTGAAGTATTTCACGAGTAAAAGAACATCTAGGAAATATTGTGAAACTAACGAGAGTGAAAGACCCAAGCGTCCTTTCAAGTTGAGAAATGTTGGAAGCTCAGCTATAAATAATTGCTCAAGATAATGAAAAAAGAAGATGTGAGAAGTGCTGGATAGGTTTCCATCTCGAAAATGCTCACTACGGGCGACGTCAAAAAGAACTTCTTTTCAGCTCAAAAACCTAGGTTTTCATTTTGTCTTACATTTCTCATGTACCTACCTACTTCGGTAGCTCAATCAATTTGGTGGCAGACTCGTAACCCGGAGGTCAGTGTTAGAGATTCGAGGGACTACACCTGATTCCGTCCCGCGAGTTTTTTCTCTCAGGTAGTCGATACTGGATTCCGTCCCGAACCTCTCAGATCAATCACTGAATTCCGTCCCGTCACTTATTTTATGCACCTATGTACTATGTACATATTTACCTGATATTATGTATTATTATGAACATGAAGCTTGGATTATTTTGTTCTTACACTTGCATTAGTAGGTATACTACTCTATCCAATAATATTAATTTGGTCATTAGAGTCATTAGTTGTCATATTATTCTTATCAAAGTTGGTTACGAAAGTTTATCGAAAGAAAGTTTTAAATCGTTTAAAATGTTAAGTGTTCACAGAATGTTAAGTGAAAAAGGAAAAGATTTAATTTTATTGTAGTGAACAATTACAAATTTCGTTTCCACAAAAGATTATCACATAGAATTAAGAGATGGTCTTTGTTGCCTTGCTTGTGAAAAAAATGGACCAAGGACTACTTAACCGAAAGGACTTTGTAGCTCAAGTGTCCATGAAATTCTTACCCTTGTTTGACTAACTACCAAATCTATGTTTTCACTTCTATTTTTTTTTTTTTTTTTTTTTTTGAATTGTACTTTTATTTTATTTTACGTGATTGAAAATAAACTGATTAAAAATATTGAATATAATTTATGTATTTATTTATGTATATAGGACGGAACATATGGGACGGAATCGGGTATTGAACCCTTACGATGACCGGACGGAATCAGGTATTATAATATTGACGGGACGGAATCGACGGGACGGAATAAGGTGAAAAAAAGGTAAATGGAACGGAAAACGGTGCCTCCCGATTCGAGTCCTGGGTATGGCAAAAATTAGTAACAAGGCGAGTTTAACCCTCATTGACGAAAAAGGAGCACATTTACTTTTCTTATCTTGTCAGTCCAAGTCAATTTCATTGTATTAAAAGATATGGAATCTGACGCCAAGCTCCTACAAACACGGCAGTATGTATTGTATATCTGAACGTATCATTTTACCCAGTTTAATTTTGGTGAAAAAGTTCTCTTTATATCACTTGAAATTTCGAGTTATTTCGAAATTACCGATTTTTAAGCGATGTCTACCAAAAAATATGTTTACCAATTTTTTAAGCTTTATGATTAAAATAAGCGGAGATAATTGATAGGTTATAATTGTGTAAAAAACCAGGTGAAATGGTTCACCTAAAGGTAGGTACACTTCCATGCTGCCTGGAACTTGGTGGTCTGTGAGGTTCAAAGCTCAAATTCCACAATCGTTCAATTCATTGAACAAAAATAAAGAAATAATCTAAATGCTCAAAGCCTGAGTATGGATATTTAGTTTACCATGGTCAGTCCGCGATCTGGTATTTAGCGATGTTCGAAACTCCGGCACCGGCCTCTGAATAACAAACAGCTTTTCAGATTGCACTTAACCTAGAACTTAGGGCACACTGCGAATAGCGAGTACCTACATAGGTAATACAAAATATAGTTTGGTATTAAAAAATAAAAAAATCGTCAAGAATGAATATCGATGTGATGAAAATAAAATCGTATTATGTAGATATTTTATCGTAGATTTATCAAAAAAAAAAAAAAAAAAAAAAAAAACGATACTTACAAAAATAGAAAGTAAATAAAAGCAGATTTTCAAACAGATATTTAAAGATATTTATAATATCTTTAACAGATCTGTTAAAAAACCTGCTTTTATTTCACATAATGTTGTATCGGACATTGAAACACTGTAAACTTTACTACCCAAGGATTACCTACTACAACAATCAATTTACTTTATTCGCTTTCTTTCTGGGTCGGCGAATGGTTGTAAAAAAAAATCTTCACGATTCTAAAAATTTATTTCACATCTCAACAATTCTTGACAAAATCGATCAACGTACCTATAAAATAAAACGCCATTCAATTAATCCCTTTTAACAGTCTCAACGCCCCCCAGTCGCTCCTGAGTCCAGCCCTGACCTTTGTCCTTGCTGTCGGGGAAAATATATGTCGGAGAAGATAGCGTTGCTTTCTTATTTATTGCTCCTCTTATAACTAGGGTAGTAAAAGTTGAGAAAAGTGGTTTTTAATAGAAAACACACACATACTGGCGACTCAGAGTTCGAATGACGTGCCATTTATATTGGTGTGTGTCAGCCTTACCCACTCATGGTCTCTTGCTTTCAATTTAAAAAAAAAAAAATACTTTAGTCCGTGTCTATGAGATAGGCACAGATACATTTTTCACTGTGGTGGAAGGTTTATATGGACGCCCAGATCCATGTCTAGCCTCCCACCATATTCAATGATTCTACTTTTTTACTAATGTCCTGATTTATCATATGAGTTGTTCAGGACAGGAATTTTACTCTTTAGCGTGGCAGCTATACCCACAATAACCTGACCCATGTCAAACTCACATGTGTTTTTTTTTTTTTTTGATAAGTAATAATCATCAATAGGTAGAATTTTATAGCATTAAGTCATTTTTATTTTAAAGTTCCACATTTTAGCGTTAAAGTTCCAGTTCTCAGATTTTTCCCTGTACTTTTACAATACACCCTACCACCATGCAAAATTTAAGCTTCGTAGGTAGTAGGGAAGTAACTGAAAACTCAAAATTTATATGCATAATCGAGTCTACTTCCTCCCTAAAATAACAACACCCTTTAACAACATGATAGATGCGAAAGTTCGGGTTTTCAGATTTTTCCCTGTATTTTTACAGTAACTCCTATACCACCATGCAAAACTTCACCTTTTTATATAGTAGGCAAGTGCCTCATAATTTAGATCCATAATCGAATATACTTCCCCTCTAAAACAACACCGTTAAACAGGAAGCTATATAAGTGTGAAAGTTCCACTTTTCAGATTTTTCCCTGTATTTTTACAGTAAACCCTACACCATGCAAAATTTCAACTTTGTAGGTAGTAGGATGTGCCTCATAATTTATATGCATAATCGAGTATACTTCCTCCCTAAAATAACATCGTAAATTTTCAATGTCTTTTAAATGATGTTGGGACAATCTTTGTTCTAAATATCTCTATGATAAATTAAACCGAAGATATGAGTGTGTGAAAAACCGGGTGAATCGGTTAGTGTAAAGATACACTGCCGTGCTTGCTGGAACTTGGCCTGGCGCACTGCCGTGCGCTTAGATTATTTTCTTATAAAAAATTACTGAAACCTGTGAAATAAAATGTACGAAATCTCCGGCCCTGTTATGATTAAATATCTCAAACTTGTCTTAAAATACTTTTAATGTCAACTACTTTTCAGAAATGTAATACCAATAGGGTGGTTCCATTTAAGATTCCAAAGTTGACCTCCCCTGGGACCGCCCCTGGTAATGATAAAAAATCAAAATCTAGTAGAAAAAAATTTTCCCTCGAAATATTGGTCCACGTGATTAGCATTTTTATTTATTTTGTAATCCGTTCTCTAGATATTTCGAGTGGCTCCTTCTATTTGGCGAACCCTGTATATGAGCCTGCGAGCCCCCTAAAAAGACTGGGGTCATTTTTTTGTCTTTATTACTCCAGCCTTTGGACGAGCCTGAATATAAGATGTAAGCATCTAATATATGAAAAATACCAAAACCAGCAATTTCAACACAAAAAGGTTCAAAAAATGCTTTATAATCCTAGTATTCTTTGCATTAAATACACAATATTACACACACTGTACAATACTGTACATTTCTTCAGTTGTCTCGTTTATTTTGGTCTCAAATTTCGTATCTCCATGATTGAGAGAAAATCCTTTTGGATGTTTCTGTTGTTGCTTCGACTTTGAACTTACAAAGCATTATAATAATACAAGTATGATACATGCCAAACAAAGAGACAACCGAGAAAATTCGTAATATCATTCTCCTTTGAATCTGTCTTACATTACAAAGCGGATATTTGATTTATAATACATGTGTCACTCTTCGATAGAAAGGCTTTTAAACATATTGCGTGAGGGTAAAATGAGCTTTCATATATGCCAGGCATTCGTGTGAGTGCTTCATGGTCCATGTATATTCAAAGGTTTTCTGGATAACTGAATAGAATGTTTAGTGTCTTCCAATAAAAAATAGTTGAGAGCATGTTTCAAAACGCACTTAGCGTTGAATTACTATAGGATTAAATTTAAGATAAGTCAATTCAGCGTTGATGGCACGTTTTGAATACACCAGTTGCTATTCTGTCTCTGAAAACAAGGTCCAGCTAAGTTAGGACTTGGATGGGTGACTATATTTTAACCCTCGTGGTGCTGGATATTTCCGGTCTCACTCAGGCTGTGTGAGGTTAAATTGAGTAGCTGGTTTGTGAGTTTCCAGAGAATGGAGGTTAAAACCCCTTTGTGATATGACCATTACCATGCAGTTGAAAAACCGACGTAAAATCCGAAATTAATAAAAATAAAAAAAAAAATGGGTCATTTAATATCTTTCCTTTCTGTAAGATAGTGAAAGCAAAAACCAGAAGCTGCTTCAATTTGAGCAGCGAACATCAGTGGCAGATTTATGGGTAAAAAGATCTATTGTGTATTTAGATCTATTGTGACTAGTTAATTCTACTGGTCCTGATTTGAAGTAGCCAGAACGGGGGTTTTACCCTCAGTTCGTTGGAAATCTGCCCGAAAAGTCTCGAACTCAGGGCAGTAGTCTCAACCATTGCGCCAGGGAGGCTTTTCTGCTTTATACTGTAAGTAAATGAAATATTTTGACGCAAAAAAGCACTGCAAAATTAATCATCTTAAATTTTAATTCTTCTCCTCTGATTGCCAATTATTATTTTCACTCACTAATTGGGAGCTTTACGTCCATGAAACTTTGTAACAAAAGAATACTGAAAGATTCCAGTTTCGAAGAAAATGTAATAATGAAAACTAGAACTGGCATGCACGGATAACAAGGGTACGAAAGATAAAATATTACATTCCGCTCTGTGGAATATCTAGGTACTTGTATTGCAAATAGCTATTCAAACAATGTTTATCGTAAGTAGCTATAGCACGCTCGTTTTTCTGTTTTTCTTAGCGTAATAATATCACTGTATATATCTAAACCGTTTTAACCCATCTACACAACTACACTTTATTTCTTATTGTATAATACAGGAATCAAATACCTCGGCCGAGGTGTGAAGAGAACGCCTATACAAAGTGCGGCAGAGTGTACGGTAACAGAAATTTTTACTGCAGAAATGGGCTCTACGTTGAAAAAGAAATTGATTTGACTTTTTGTTTGACTTCCTAGGCCAACAGGAACCCTATTTTCGAGACCCCCCAAAAATCGTGAAAGCCCAAATTGAAAAAAATAGAGCTGAAAAATTTCATCCCCACCAGGATTTGAAACCGTGTTACCTGAGTTACAAGTGGCCAAAGGTAC
Source organism: Bactericera cockerelli (assembly GCA_024516035.1). Classification (NCBI taxonomy): domain Eukaryota; kingdom Metazoa; phylum Arthropoda; class Insecta; order Hemiptera; family Triozidae; genus Bactericera; species Bactericera cockerelli. Next base: position 62,690 of record JAMCCL010000044.1, read on the forward strand.
TGGCCAAAGAAAATGAAAAGGCCAGCAGGATCCACCTGAACCAAATGAACGAATAAAATGAATAAATTTGGAATCATGAAGTCGGGTCTCAAAGGATCCGTACAAAAAAAAAAAAAAAAAAAAAAAAAAAAAAAAAACACTGCCAATTATGGACACAATACTTCCTCGTGATTGTTTCACATGGTAGAATATTGTTTTTTCTACATTCTAGATTCTACAAAAAATTCTGTATCGGCAAGTCGTGGTTCTTATTTTTTGACTTTATTATCCAAAATTTTGGATTTTCTTAAATATCAGAGTCAAATTATAATTAATTAAAAAGTAAATATAAAAAGCCTGTGTGAAACAATAATATGCATATATTTACAAAATCGGGTGTACCGTTCACGAGATATAAGCATTTAAGTAAAAAGTTAGTGGTCAGGCGCATGGTCTCTTTCACCCAGAACCGCTAGTATGAATTCGATGAATTTAGAATGGGACCATCTACAGAATGTCTCCTAGATGTGTACAAAATTTCATCGAAATCGGTCGAGTAGTTTCCGAGATTTGCGCGTTACAAGGAATCGTTTTAACAGACCGACAGACCGACAGACAGACAGACCGACAGACGGACACAAAACCAAATTTGCTCAGGAGGTTATGAAACGTCCAGAAATATGAAAAAAATTGAAATCGGAGCAAAAATATTTTTTTTACAAAAACGAACACAATACTTCCGATTTCTAATATTAGAAATTTAACGGAAGTAATAGAAAAAAAAATAGGAATCTTTTCACGTCTTTCACAATTGTTTGGAGGTCTCGAAAATAGGGTTCCCGTTGGTCTAGGAAGTCAAACAAAAAGTCAAATCAATTTCTTTTTCAATGTAGAGTCCATTTCTACAATAAAATTGCTGTTTTTGAAATACATGTAGAAATTTTCGCTGGATGAAAGTACATGAAATGCATGGGATAATTAATAGAAGGATGATAATTAATCCTTCTAATAGATAATTAAATAATAATAATATATCATGTACCTACTCTCCCATTTAACCATCCTACTTTCAACTCGTATCTCCATTTCTCTTTGTCTGATGTTTATCCAAGTCTCCATTTCATGTCTGTCTGATATAGGGATGGGTAAATATTGAGCGAGTCGACTCGAAGAGTCGACTATTTCTGAAGAGTCGTATGAATCGACTCTCGAAGTTCTAAAGAATCGACTATCGACTCACCGCTCATTTCCTTGTCTGGTTTAACCCACTAGCACTAGCCATTAGAAATAGGTCTGTTACCCACTGACGTCATCACTCAACATCTCATCGCATCGGTCCCGTCCTATAGGGACCGTCAGGGACGATTTAAGAATATAATCTTTCAAACTCTTGAATAGGATTGACTATGGCTTTATCCATTGAAAACAAGTCTGTTACCCACTCAAAATTAATTTCTTTCTACTAGCTTCTTAATGTGATATCAGGGGATAAGTGAGAACTAGATGTAGGGGAGGGCAATATGAATATTCAGGTGAATATTTAGTCGAACTGAGTCTAGTGTCTACAGAACCGAATATTCTAAACGAGTCGAGAATCCCATCCATACTCCCTAGACTACCTACTGAATCGACTACCCCCATTATCTAAGGTGAAACAAATTATACAGAATTTCAAAGAACCGCGACTCTTAAAGAGTCGACTCACTGAGTCGACTACTTTTGATGAACTGAGTCTACTGAATCGAATATTCTAAACGAGTCGAGAATCCCATCCCTAGTCTGATACTAATTCTCTCTCTCTTTATAATCTCTCACCTTCTATAGGTCTTTATTATTTCAATATTTCTATCCATTTATCTTGCTTTCCAAAAAATTTCCTTCCTTATATCTTAAGCCCTCAATAATGTTTTCTGTGGTGTAGACGTGTCAAAGAACATGTTATAATTTGTTGAGTCGTTCGCAACTCGATTCAGATGGGTGAAGATCAATTTTTTTTAACGTAAAACATTCTGTAATATCAGTACCTACTCAGCAGTCTAGAGAGAAGTGGATACGCACTTTTGCATTTTTCTTTTTTTTACCAAAATATGAAATTAGTTTTTACTAGATTCAATTTTTGATGAAGCAGTGACCAGTGGCGGAATCATAGGCAAATAAAATAATACAAAATATTGTACACAGGGACCGACATAAATTTTGAATCAACAAAAAAGCGTCCACATTGTAAATTCCGGTGGGGACGGTGCAATGTCGTTCAACATTTTGTCGATCAACATGTAGAGCAACACTTCAACACCGGTGAAGAAGGAACTTCACTCACTCTTTTTTCTCCCTCTCTATCCAATTTTTTGTTTGTCTATCTCACTCCTATCTATTTGCGTTTGCCTTTGTATTCCCTTTCTCTCTATCCAAGACGGGATTTTTCGAAATTCCCACTACAACATCTGCCATTGGCGAAAAAGGATTTTTTGCTTTCACGGCCATGCCTCGGCCCGCAGAGCGGGCAACAGCCCGCTAGTAAATAATATAGAGGACACAGCACCATTTTTTTTTTTTTTTTTTTTAACCGGTGCCGCCAGTTGATTCCTCTTGACCGCCATTTGGTGGTGTTTGTCGGTTCTAATAGTTAAAGAATAAGATATTATTATTTTTAATAAGAGCAAGTTCTTTTTATAGTAATAAAAAAATAATAGACATCCATTCTGATCATTTTCTTGTTTGTTTGATATCTTGAACTTTTCGGAACCCGACCCCTTTATACGCACCTACCTACTGGTATTTTGGGGGGGGGGGGGGGGGGGGGGGGTCCCTAAGACCAACTTTTTCACTTTTCATACTAGATGGGAGTTGTAACATAATATCAAATCAGTTCAATTTCTCTCTCTATCAAATCAGTTTCTCTCTCTATTTTCATTTGCTTTGGTTTTTACTTTCCTTATCCTATAATAAGGAAAGTATTGTATTCGTCGAAAATTTGACCTACCCAGTTTTTCACATTTCTGGACGAATCATAGCCTCAGGATACCAAAAAAGTTGTTTTCAGCCATTGGTCCGTGCGTCTGTCTGTCTGTCCGTCTGTGTGTGTGTAAACAGGATATCTCAAGAACGGTAAGAGCTAGAGACAAGAAATTTGGTATACAAATTAATTTTATACACCAGACAAACCACGAAACTTTTGGTTGAAATCGGCCGCATTTTGCGGCCGCAGGGCCGCAAATATTGGCCGCAAGCGCCGCTTCTTTGAATTGGTTAAAGATATAAAAAAAAATTAGAGAACAACATTTTCTCGGATTAAAAATATAATAGGGGTTTACTCTGATCATTTTTTTGATATCTTGAACTTTTTGAAATCCGGCCCCAATTTACCGGTATTTTGGGGGTACCCGCTTGGACTAATTTTTTTATTATACACCCTAGATGGGGGTTGCTACATATCAAATCCAATGATTTTAAGGTGCTGATTACGAATTTGATATTTATTTTTAGCTAATTTGAACCTCTGTGTCACCAGTGGCTTTTGGTGCTTTTCCCATTCCTAATATGATAAGGAAAGTCGTGTGATGTTTACACCAGATTTTTATTTCTCTCTCTCTCACTTATTTATTTCTATTTCTCTATTTTTCCGTTTGCCTTTGTATTCTCTTTCATCTAAATCTTTCCGTTTGCTTTTTTTGTTTTCTCTCCTTCACTTATTTGTTTTCTCTTTTTTTTTTCTCTCTCTCTCTCTCTCTCTCTCTCTCTTCCGTTTGATTTTGTTTTTTTTTTATCTTTCTATCATATTCCTTTTATCTCTTATTTCTTCCACTCTATCTCTTTGTTAGTCTTTGTTTTATTTTTCTCTACCTATTTCCCTCTACTTTTACTTTTTTTTTGTTTCGCTATCTCTGTCCGTTTGCCTTTGTTTTATATTTTTCTCTCTCTCACTCTCTCTTTTTGTTTGCCTTTGTTTTCCCTTTCTCGGCATACATTCCATTATTATTTTTCTGGGGATCGTTAGGATGAAAAATTCAGCAGCGAGCGAGAAAAAGGGAGAAAATATATACAAGGGAACAATTCCCCCAGAGGCGAAACACACCTGCTGCTTCTCAAGATTAATTACCTCCATTAGAAGGTAATGTGCGTGGCTACAGGGTGGTAAAGCTTTCATACTGTCCGATGCAAATCAGTCCAAAAAGTACAAATTACACTCTGTACTGTGTACACTGTACAAGAATGAGGGACACATTCAAATATCTCAGTATACATGAAGATAGAATTTTTGTGTTTTCGCTGATCATTCTAACTTTCAAGGGGACATTTCTGTCTCTGTCCGTAGGGCATGTTTTCTACTTCTGTAGAAAATGTGTTGGACGTGTGTTTTTCTGTAGGAATTAAGTACTTCTATTGGACCTGATTACCTCTGCAGGAATTACTTATAGTAGGATAAATATGAATGGTCATTTCTTTTAAGCAAGAAAACGTCATAACTCTGGCCTCGTTTATCCGAGGCTCAACATATTATACTCAAAAGATCCGCCTCGACGACCGGCATCTTTTCACCCTTTCACCACTATCTCAATTCTACCCCCCCCCCTAGGGTGGTTTATGTACATTAGCAAAGAACTCGTTATAAGTCGGGCCTCGTTTATGCGAGACTCAACATATGATACTCAAAAGATGTGTTTCGATGAGTTCTATCTTTTGCCCCCATGTCCAGGGTTCGATTCCCATTCACACCGCAGTCAATATCATACGTGTGTAATGTTCATTCTTCGTCGAATTGAAACAACAACAACAAAGTTAAAGTTAGAGTAAATTCAATGATCTTGATGGGAATCGAACCGAGGACTTGAGTCCAGCGTACGGACTGCGATGCTCGGATTCCAGTATACTAATGAGTTCAGTCACACTGTGCAACCAGACTATTGTTGGAGCTTGGATTTAATGAGGAGAAGGATAACAACGATGCTCATTAGTATGCTGCAGGTGATAACAAATGGAGGAAACCACATTCTTGTCGGGTTTGGTTCGATGGTTGCACATAATGATTCCAAAGCAGTCAGGAAATTTACGGAATAATTATTATCAATTAAAAAATGTGAACAATTAAATACATTGGATGTTTGAATTTCAAGACAATCATCATAGGTTAAATTCAATTGTCTCGCTTTCGAATCCCATCCATGTACATCAAATTGATCGAGAAGAGAATAGTTTTGGAAAAGCAAACACATTCTTATGAGATACATTGCATACTCGCGAGCTTCCAGTAGTAGCTGGGTAGCATTTTGTTGAAGCATGTTGGAGTTAATGAGGAGTAGTCCGTTTGGTGATTAGTATTTATAATGAAACCTGTGGAACTCAGTTGTAAAGTTACTAACCTCTTGTACAGTTTGCGTAACTTCGCTCGCGTTTTTTTTCTCTGTTGTGAATATTTTTTCTTAAAAAAAAATAAAATGGTGTGCAAAATTGAAGGTTGTCAATGTCAAAAACAAGAAATACCTATTCATTTAATGTATTGGCTTACACATCATGGCATTGACATTCGTCCACTCTTCCAGAAGCCATATATCAGTAAACAAAAGAAGAAACCCACCATCTCAAGTAATGATAGTAATACCGTCACTGAAGCGACCTATAATTTTGTACCCGTAGTAGAAAATGAAGGTAATGTTCTGGAAGAGTTTTTGTTTGAAATGCCAAACTTGGAGCAGCAGCCTCAACCAACAAGTAATAGTAGTTGTAACGTTAAAAGAAGTGTTCCCTACAAAGTGCCTACTAGAAGAGGATATAAATAGTGTCTATGTGCAGAAACAAACAGTTAGTTATGAAGAACCATTCCATAAACTATTTTGGTGAGAGTGAGCTTCACCACGTCATAAGACGAGCTCTGAAAAGACATCACAAACAAGAACAACCTGAAGAGAGGAACAAAAATGAAATTGAAAGTCAAACTGAAAAAGAAGTGAAGAAATTTATGAGAGAATTTCCTCGCCAGTCTCATGTTCAGAAGTTAGTATCCTATTTTGTAGAAAGAAAAACGTTTGATAATTTATCCAGCCACATCAGTAAGAATAATTTTGTACCCACACGTGTGGCTAATAACACTTTTTTGGAACAAAAATCTTTTGCAGAATACAAAGCAAACAATGATAAAAGTGTGAGCGATATAAAGTTGTCTGTGGACGAATTGAAACAAAACAGAAAACAGGACAATGAGATTTATAATTCTAAATTTGTACTAAAAAAAGCGTTCGATGATTACATTGTTGAGGCCGGAGAAAAAGAACAAAAGATGAATGAGGACGTGAACTAAGTGAAAGAAGATCTTTCTAGCAGGATACATGAGTTGGATAACAAGTTCTCACCTCTTATAGAAATAAAAAAAACAGTAGATCAACACTATAAACAAAATCTGCTTGTGACTGCTTCTTTGAGAAGAGATCTCAATGCTTTGGACAATAAAGCTCTCTACGCAACAACTTTTCGCAATTACAAAAAAAATCACGAGTCCGATTTCAAGGAGATTGTGAGTGAAAAGGAGAAAAAATTGAAAACTGAAGTAACAAATATGTTAACTTCATTGCTGTCAACTCATGAAACTGATTTCAAAAGAAAAGTTGAGGAAAAAAACTACAAATTCGAAGTGAACTTACAAAAATGTTTACTCAAAATTTAAATAATTTCCTTCTTGAAGAGTCTAACAAAAAGAAATTTTTACAACAATTGCGTTCCAATTTACTCGTCAGAATAAATACGGACAAGATACTGGCAGCATTTCTATCGAGTTGGAATGAAGGTGAAATTACGGATGACGTTCTAGAAAAAGTTGTAACTCAACCTAGCAAAGAAATATTGGAGACATTGGATGTGGAAATAATCTCTATAAAAGAACAAATTAATATCTCCAATGAAACAATTGAAAACTATATCAAGTTGAATATACTTGACGAGCTCAAAACTGACATTAGTTTAAAAATTAGAAATCTGATATTTGAACCTCTCTTGTATGAAAAATTGGAGCCTCTTGTAAAATCAAAAACACCGAAAAAAATAGGAGAAGTTGAAGAAAAAGCAACCCGACTTCCCGTTCCAATAGAATAATGTCAAAACGTGATTTGGTTTTGGAGCTACATCGTCCTGCTAGAAAATTTTTTCCCCACCGCAGAACCCTACTTCGCAATGTTCATGATCTTTTCCAAGCTGATCTTGTGGAAATGATTCCATAGGCTAATAAAAATAATGGTTATAAATACATACTTACCTGCATCAACTGCTTCTCCAAGTACGCTTATTGTGCACCGTTGAAAAACAAAACAAGTGCTGAAGTTGCCAAGCAGATGGAAAAATATGTTCTAGAAAAGTTGAAACCCAATATGATACCAACCCACTTGCAAACGGATGCTGGCAAAGAATTTTTTGGTCATCCATTCCGCAAACTAAGCCAAAAATATAACATTAACCACTATAGTACATTTTCCCCCATGAAAGCTGCTATAGTAGAGCGGTTTAATCGAACTTTGAAGACTAAGATGTGGATAGAATTTAACTTGCTTGGCTCATACAGATGGTTGAACATTTTGCCAACTCTTGTGTCTACCTACAATGCCACCAAACATCGCTCTATTGGTATGGCCCCCCAAGATGTAAACCTTAAAAATCAAAGTCTCATAGCGCTACGATTGAATAAACACAAGCAAGTTCTAGATAGTTCTAGGACTAGTAAATTCAAAATAGGTGATCTAGTACGAATTTCCAAAGTGAAACATTTGTTTCAAAAAGGATATGAAGCCAACTGGAGTTATGAAGTATTTCGAGTGGTTACGGTTGGTAATACTTTTCCCAGGGTATATCATCTAGAAGATTTACATGGAAAACCAATACGCGGTTGTTTCTATGAACAGGAGCTACTCAAGACCTCACACCCAGATGTTTATCTCATAGAAAAAATTCTACAACGTAAAGGTGATAAGGTTTTAGTAAAATATTTAGGTTTTGGACCTGAGGAAAATCAATGGATTCCTACCTCTTACCTACTTCAGAAATAGAAAATAAATAAACATCAACTGTATGTATTTATATTATTAAGTTGTTTATTAAAATAAATAAGAAAATACAGAGTAAAAAAATGTTGTTATTATTTATATCTATACAAAATAAAATAAGGGTTACACATTAAACAAAGTAGGATACAAAATAAAATAAGGGTTATACATTAAACAAAAATTAATTCACAGTATCATAGCCATCATCATTACAGATATACTTCTTAAAATAAGGATTATGTACAATATGAGGTGCTAGTCGGTAAGAATTGTTTTCTAAACTATCACTACTTAGAGCGTAAATTAAAAAACTTACAGGTAGAAAGTACAAATCTCTTGGTTGTAAAAAGAAAAAGCCATAATCGTGAAATTTTTTAATCGATTCATTAGTCAAGGTTAATGTATGTTTCAATAACTCACAAAACCAATGTTTCATGACGATTACATGTATACTTGATACTGGAGGAGAGGGGTTTTGCAAAGATAAATTAACTTTCAAAGATTTCAAGTTCGGACAGTCTAAATTTTCAATGTTGTAACAGGTTTTTCTAGACAAAATAGAATTCAAATATCTCTCCTTTTCAAGTCCTTTTACAATGACTTCAGTTGCGTTAGAAAGAGATGATTGAATGATATTCACTACTTGATCATACTCTATATAACCAACATCCCACTCCATGTGGTGAAAATTTAATGTAACATTAGCAGCTTCTCGTCGACGGAGTAAATTTAACTTTTGAAATTCAAAGGGTGGTTTGAACACAAAATGTTGCACAAAGTCGTTGTCAAAAAGTTTACAAAATGAAAAACTCTTCACAATAACTTCTTTTTCATTACCACGAAAAAACTGAATGTCAGCGATAAACGTATTTTCCATATTTATCGAGGAAAAAAACAACAACAAAAAAATGGTAAAAAATATTGATGTTAATGGTTTGAGTGACAATCAAGGAATAACCAATTATGCATATATTTATACAGTTTTATAATCCAACTCTTTTTTATTCCAAATCCATTTCTGAAGACTCATTCTCTAACTTGTAGTGACCAAAGGGAAGGGTATTAATTTTATCGCTCATGAGAACACGTTTATCATCGAAATTATTCAAAACAAGTTTGTTCTGCTTCACAGTTGTGAGACAATGATTTTTTGAAACTATGTTGTGAAAAGATTTGTAAAGTTGTATGTTTTCATGCATACATCTTTCAAAATCTTCAAACATAATTTCACGTTCTGTGATATGTTTTTTAACACCCTTTGCTTTCTTAACAATTTTACCCTCATGAACTTGATACGAATAGAGTTTACTCGCAATGCCCACAATTTTTTTCAAAATTTTACCATCCAATTCATCTTTGAACTTTCCGAGTACCTTTTTATTTTGAAGAGAAAACAACCGGTGATTCGCCGGGTATGCACTAGTATCTAAATGTTCTGAAAGGTTCGAAAAGTCCTCGTATAAATCAGATGTAAAAATTTGATAAAAAAATGAATCAGTGTCCATATAGAGTAACCTTACATTATCAGGACCAAACCTTGGCTGTACAATATCATAATGAAATTGATACATCAAGGTTTTACTGAGGTCGAGGACGCAAACTCCTGCAAAAATTGCTTTGTTAAATTGAATTTGCTTCTTCTTCAATGTAAACAAAACAAGATTTTCTTTCAGTATTTTAAAGTCATCGAAAAATGGACTTGAAATACGTTTCCTAGCTAGTTTCCAATTTGTTTCTAGCTGTACATTGATCCTCTTACGCACACCTTCAATGAGCTTTCCATTCAAAGCGTTGTTGGCTAATTTAAAGAAGTCCTTTGCAAAGTCATTGGTTGCATTTTTCCTGTGCTCAGTATTAAGATTAATGTACGGAGCTAGATAATTCCTCTGAGTGAATTTTATTCCTCTATGTATTTTGATTAGTTTAAGTCCATGCTCCAAACCCTGCTTCAACAATAGATAATGAACAATGTAATTTTGTTTATTTTCTAAAGTTGTAAGAAGTTTATGAGCGTTGGATGATGGAGATTTCTTACTCTCACAGAGGAAAGGTAAATTTGAGTGTAAATCATGAATTTCTTTTGGATATTCCACGTCTACCTCGAAAAAATAACCTACATCATCTTGTGGAGTAAGATCTAAAATAGTGATGTTATCGATTTCTTGTTGGTCCAACCACTTGAAATCTTTCAAAGGAAGATTCTGAATCATGCTGTAACCGTACAGATTATTAGCATCTAGGTAGGTGAGATAGGAAGATTTTTCAGATGAAATAAACTCACTTCCCATGTATTTATTATTTGCCTCTGCGTACTTTTGATTACATTGGCAAATACCTCCCCGAATTGCTTGCTCGAAAAACAGGTACATGTCATAGTCTACTAAAAGTTCTATTTCGACTTTTGTTTTTTTAAGCATAGCATCCATGGTTAAACCTGGCAAGGAGTAGTACCACACCGGATCTAAGCTGTATATGTCAAGGGAAAGGGATCGGAAGGATTCAAAAATATCTGCCAATAATAACACATCGGTTTTCAGATAAATTTCCGAATATTCTTTCAAGTTTTGACACTTGAAATGTGTCCACACTTTCTGAGCGTGATTATAATCTTCCTGAGTAACCGAACTATTTGTTAAAGAGGAATAAAATTCATCAAGAGGGGGTAACGTCTTAGTGTCTAACAATTTACTATAGCTATCGAGATACTCGTAACAAAAAATTCCTTTCCTAGTCAATAATTCAAAATCAATGTCCGATTGAATATGTTTCCTTGTATGATAAAAATTTTCCTTGGGCAATGTTTTACTTAATTTGTCTAGGCTACCCGACAAAAACCGAAATGAATCAATGAATCGAACACTGAGATTGTCGGTAACCTTCTTTGAAAAGGAAACGTATTTTTCCGTTGAATTTGGAATTATATCTATTTTTTTATCATCATAATTTAAACCTTGTATAATTAAATGACTATCATAGCCCGAGAAATTGTCTGCTACAACAGGGACAAATTTTTCATTCTTAAATTTTAAATTACATTTATTACAAAGAACTTTTCGAAGGCTCCCATCACCATAATGATAGTGATCCCTCACTTTTTTCAAAGTGTCCGTAAAAGTTCTTTTACAATGTTCACACTCTTTGGTTTCGTGAAAACGTCTCCAATCATCGGGTGAAAGGTTGAGTGGAACATGTGACTTGTAAAATTCATCTATTTGCTTTACATCATCAATCAACATCTTGAAAAATATCTCAACAACATCTTCATTTTCATCTTTAGCTGTATATGTAATCAACTTGTTGGTATTTGGTCCAATCACATAGTAGGAAAAAGAAAAAGGCACATGTTTTTGAGTGGTTAAAGTGTATGAGTTGAGGGATGATGGTTCACAAGAGCTAATTTTTTTTCAAAATACACTCAAAATCTGTGTAAATCACGAAAGGAATTTTTTGTTCGTACTGAAAATGTTCAAACTTTAAAATGTTTTCACCTTGTTTTGGCATATAAGCAATACAAGGAGTTTGTTTACCACACAATTTTCTATGCTCCAGCAATCTTGTTTCATTACCAAATGCGGTAAAACACATTTTGCAGAAAAATCGAGTATTATAAGCAGTATTTTTGGAGTGAAATCTTGTAATGAATCTACTGAAGTTTTTAATGAGAGAATAATGATGTATTCCTGATTCATTACAAGTTAACAATAAATCAATGTGAATTGACTTTTCCTCCTTACAAACTTTGAGAATGAAAACTCTCTTCTTCTTTTCAACTTCTTCCGCACCAAGAATATTGATGGATAAGAAAGAATTATGTTTCTCAAAACAAAGTACTTGCTTTAAACTTGTATTATCTTGTATACCATCGAAATTTAAAGTTTGAATATTTTCAATAGCATGAATGATACATTTCTTAAAACTACCAAGTCCATGCTCAAAGGTATGTAAATGTTTACTTCTGCTTAGAAATGAAGGGACACTGTCGAGGGTGAACGTAGTCTGCTGTCTTTCACATTGATGCTCCTGAAAATGTTTTTCAACGAGGAAGAGAGATAGACAGATTTTACATACATTATAATATTTTGTTTGACACCCATTTTTTGTCAATGATGCTGGTAATGTATGACGCATTAATTCATTAAAAGTATTTATATATACAAAGTGTGACACAGTATCATCATCATTTCTAAGCAAAAGTAAATCATTTGAACTCTGCATGTTATCAATTCTGGAAATGCGAAACGGTTGAATCATATTGTTTGTGTCCACAGTGTAAACATTTACTGCTACCCCCGGATTGTTACCTTCGAATATGTCCAGCTCGTCAATTTTAACTGGCCATGACAAACCCGACCAATTGTATTTACTGTCCAAATCTGTATAGCTTTTCTTATAATTACGTTTTGACCAATGGGAAATAGACTTAACCAACATTGAATATTTAAAGCAATAGTTGTCATTGATTTTGACATTAAATACAGTTTTTCGTTTATTCTCAAGAAAATCCGGGGTCTCTATAAAGATTCCACAGCGAATAGGTTGGTATTGCAAGAAGGAGAGCATAATTCCACCGATTGACTCCATGGTCCAACCGCTTCCTTTCAATTCAAAATCAAGCATTTCCGATAGTGAACTTTCTACAGCCTCCTGCCATACATTATCAAAGTCTACACTTTGACACACTATAAAATTTTTGGTTTTAAATGAGGCTAGTTTAATCTCATCTTCTTTGGTGATTTGTTTGAAAAAAACAAAGTATTTAGCTGAAAATTTGAAACTCTGATAATTTCTCAAAAATTCATCTTTCAACTCCATCACTTTGTCTTTTACAAACTCTTGAAGAAATTGATTTGAATTTTTATAGGTGTAATTTTTAACAAAATATACTCTCATTCTATTCCCATAGGCAGACTCTACTAATGTAACGTTGTCAGGATAACTGTTGAAAGTGTTTCTTTGATGCTGTACAGAGTTAACATGTTCCCTTTTTTGAGCATCGCTTGTAAAACTATAATGCTCCTCACATATTGTACAGAACGCAATATTTAGTCTAGACACCTCCATAGTGAAAGTCTAGAATAAAAAAAAAATGGTTAATAAATTTCAGCTAAAAGTATTTTGAAAGAATCAAAGTCTGTTAGAACTTTTCTCACTTCACTCAAATATAATTGAAAAGTTCTTTCTTCGATACATTCCCTCCTATTGACATTTCTATTATACTTATAATTATTGCAATAACACTTGCGAGGTGCATTATGTTCTAGAGCAGACAAAAATAGCATATATACTAAGTCAATAATATGTTCACGAAATTTGGTATAATATATTGAGGGTAAATGTAATTGTTGAACATGTGGTATGATAAAATCATAGATAAATGAAATAATATCAGGAGAGTTACAATAATTGTCGAAAAATATGATTATTGAATCGACATGAATTTTGAAAAAGTAAAATACAAGGCTTTTATAAGCAATATCTTCAAGAGAATCCATTGAAAAAAATGTAGTGTAATAAACAATTGTGGGCGGACGGTATCAGGACCAATCAAATATTAAATCCCAAGTGGACTTTTCTGGATATTTAAAGTAAATATCATCATGCTGAGTAGTTATTTTTTCATTCCATAAAGTGTTAAATAAATGGAAATTTGTAAAAATATCTTTTACGGACATGAGAAATTTTATCCTCAACTGTTCATGATAACAGTCCTGATACTCACTTTCCACATATTTAAAATTATCACATCTACAAATACGATATAAATATGAATTACTTCGATTTTTAAGTAAATTTATTAGATCTTCGAACCGACGAAGAAAACAATAAGTTATGTACGGAGGTAAGCCGATTTTTACAACATTTGGTTTGATGTGAAAAAAGAAAAAATCAATAGGTAAAGAAACAGTATGTAAATTTTCAAAGTAGCTAATGATTTTATCAACATGAGTTCTGGAAAAAGTAAATATTGCTTGTCTTAATGCTAATTCTTCTAATTTATACATTATTTTTCAACTCTTTCAATACATGTTGGCTAATTCAATTTCGTCTCTTTCAAGTTCCTCCATTATATCACACAAGATATCATCACAATCTTTTGGAAAATAATATGCATTTGTTGTAACACAATTAAACATTGTTATATTTTCACTAATATGAGGTATAAGAGATTCTGCAAAAGAATATATTCTCATATGTTGACAAGGCTCACCTTGAACACATTTTGGACTATATTCTAGAACAAATTGCAGCACATAACGCTCAATATTTACTATATCATTATAAATTTTTTTAAAAATATCTTCTTGTATATTTAGAGATACTTGAAATTGTTTAATTGTTTCTTTAATCTTATTTTTATAACCTTTTTTGGTCATAAATGTATCTATTACAGAGTAAAAATATCGATCTGCATGTTTTTCATGCACATCCTCAAAGATTAAATAAAAAAGGTCTTCATGTTGTTGAAAGAGTTGATGACTTATATTGTTTAATGATAATGAATATAAAGATTGTACATACATTAAAAAAAAAAATCTATAACATACCATTAAATAAAGAATATTTGAGTGCGTGCTGAAGATATTGAATGGTGGACACGATATAACAATCACTTCCTATTGTTGATTAGTCTAGTTAGTTCTTGTTCTTCACATTCATCTAATTGAGTCCACGTCACTTTGACAATTTCAAAATCTCCAGCAGCCAGTTCCAATTTTTCAAGAATTTTACCTTTTCCAATTTTATAAGCGGTTTTAAACACTAATATATTTGACTCCGGCTTCACTATGTCTTTCGAAGCAATGTTAAAAACTTTTCGTACTAATAATTCTAATAGTCTATGGTTTTTTAAAATTTTAAGTGTTATGGTGGCACTCATTATTTTTTAAAAAACAGCAGGGTAAATGATTATAATGTTGTAGAAAATAAATTGTATATATATACAGGGTGTCCCACCAAACTTGGACACCTCAAATTACTCGGCCCCTGAAAAAGTTTTTGAAAAATAAAAAAATCTAGGGTACATGTGCTAATTATGCGGTTTCAGTTATGAAATTTTTTTTATACAAGGTGGTTCAAAAGTCAGAAATTGAGGTGTCAACTTTCGATTTTTAAATGGATCGACCTGAATTTTATTTGATAATTTTACTTCTAAATGATTTCTGAGTACTTTTTTAAACAAAAATATTACATACAGGGTGGTTTTTTTTCGACCAATTTTTTTTCTAAATCTCGAATAACTCAAGTTCTTTTAATTTTTTCGATAACAAGAATAGAATGTGTTTGTGTCATGAATACACGGACTTTTTATTGGCATCAAAATTTTTTATACAGGGTGGTTCACAAGTGAAATAATGACTTGATTTTTTTTAAAACCGAGTTTTTTTAATTTTTTATTTAGGATTAATAAATCTCGTCTAATTTTACACATTTTTAGTTAGTCATATCGAAAAACAAAACTAAAGTGTTGTACAGGGTGAGACATAATTTTTTTGGAACACCCTGTATATGGGCAGTCAAAGAGACGCAAAATTAAATATAAAAACTAAATATGCAAGAAAAACTTTGATTTTTAATTAAACTAAAAAGTTATGGTGTTTTAACTAATATTGTCGCATGGACCACCCTGTAGATATTTTCTTAAACCATCATATGGGTAGTCGAAACTGTCTAAAATTCAACGAGGAGTCCAAATCTGAAAGAAAAAAAAATGAATTCAAAAAGCCATGCTCAATTTTGTGTCTACACCTACCTACTTTTTATTTCAAGTTTTAAAATCATTCAGTGTGGACACCAAATTGAAAATGGCTTCAAATTCGTGTTTTTTACTTGTTTTTCCCACATGATTCGAAGTGTTCGTTAAATTTTATACAACTTAGAGTACCTACATGATAGTTTAAGAAAATATCTACAGGGTGGTCCATGCGACAATATTAGTAAAAACACCATTACTTTTTTGTTTAATTAAAAATCAAAGTTTTTCTTGCATATTTAGTCTTTATATTTAATTTTGCGTCTCTTTGACTGCCCATATACAGGGTGTTACAAAAAAATTATGTCTCACCCTGTACAACCTTTTAGTTTTGTTTTTCGATATGACTAACGAAAAATATGTAAAATTAGACGAGAATTATTAATCCGAAATAAAAAATTAAAAAAACTCGGTTTTAAAAAAAATCAAGTCATTATTTCACTTGTGAACCACCCTGTATAAATTTTTTTGATGCCGATTGAAAGTGCGTGTATTCATTACACAAACACATTCTATTCTTGTTATCGAAAAAATTAACCGAACTTGAGTTATTCAAGATTTAGAAAAAAAATTGGTCGAAAAAAAACCACCCTGTATGTAATATTTTTGTTTAAAAAAGTACTCAGGAATCATTTAGAAGTAAAATTATCAAATAAAATTCAGGTCGATCTATTTAAAAATCGAAAGTTGACACCTCAATTTCTGACTTTTGAACCACCCTGTATAAAAAAATTTTCATAACTTAAACCGCATAATTAGCACATGTACCCTAGATTTTTTTATTTTTCAAAAACTCTCTCAGGGGTCGAGTAATTTGAGGTGTCCAAGTTTGGTGGGACACCCTGTATATAAAAACAATGTTAAAAGAAATAATTATAACTTAAAAAATAATACAATAATGTTCACAAAATACTTATTTACAATATAAAAAAGAAAATGTATCTAAAAATAATTATATTTATATAAGGTTAGGTTAAAAATTAGAGTTTAACACTTCACCAACTTAAAGAAAAGTGATAATGTTCACTGCGTCTCTTGTGTTGGAATGAATATGATCATGTACAAGTCCAACTATTTAAACTAAAAAGCTTGGAGTGTAGCCATCTGTTGTAATAGTATTTCCTCATATGAAGCTCGGATTCCAGTATGCTAATGATGCTCATTAACCTAGACGTTCGAGTTCATTTACTCGCCTGTTTGGTTCGATGGTTGCACATAAGCAGTGATTCCAAAGCAGTCAAGAAATCGAATATATTTTAATGAGGCAATAAACAAGTTGTTCTCCACATTAGCATTTCTCGTTATCTGATTTGCATAATTCCAAAGCAGTCAGGAAATCGAATATATTTTAATGAGGCAATAAACAAGTTGTTCTCTACATTAGCATTTCTCATTGTCTGATTTGCATTCACATATCGCGTCTACATTATTTTCTGGATTGTGTTGGTTAGTGGGTAGAGTCTTATAATTGAATCATGAATTATTAATGCATATAAAGTTGTTTTACTTGGAGCATTCTCAGCTAGTTCATATTCAATCCGAATGTCTACTGTAGAGCTATGTTTCCACAACGCTGACTGTTTTGAACAGTCAAGTACTACAATAGGAGCCTTTGTTAGAAAATCTTTATAGCTCAGATAGGGTTCACTAACTTTTCCATAGTAACTCTCTTGGAAAGCACAATACATTAAATAGAGAGGAATGTACTTTTTTTGTTCAAAGTCAATATTCAGAGACTCATAGGGGAAACACAGTGAGTTGAGATAGACTTTTAAATTCTTAAGTTTCACACTGTCAAACTCTGATGGATCCTTTGTCAAGCTGTTGTCCCGATCTGTTTGGAAGCCTAAAACTATAAATCTAGCTTTTTCTTGGGCCGTAGTTGTCTTCAAAGTCCAGTTAATTTCTTTACTTGCCGGTAAATTTGGATAGTAATTTAAATTCCATTTTCTAAAACTCATATCAATCGGAACATTTCTTTTATATTGTGAGAGCAGCTCTAAACGAATGGGATCACTGACTTGAACATGCGGCACCTTCCATACTACTTTCGTTAGTTGAACTTTTGCATCAGTTACAGCATTTGTACCTGTAGAAATAAGAGCATCCTTGGAGCTCTTGGATCTCATTAAAATCAAATCAAGACGTTGGTTTAGGAGAATTTTATCATAATTTTCAGCGAAACCCAATAGATATTTGAGTTTTATATAACCGCTAAATGTATAGCTTGATGTAATCTCAACTGACTGTCCAGCTGTGTCATACTTTTTCATTTCATCAGTTGAATTTACACATTTACATATTAACAACAAATCATTACTATAAAAACGAACACAGAATTATACAAGAAACAAACCATGACACAAGAAACAGATTATTTAAAATTCCAAATACCAAAAATAGATATGGAGAAACCTCTTTACAACATCAAATACCAACATTATTAAACAATATACCAGAGAAGTTAAGAAACATAGAAAATAAGAAAATAATGAAGAAAGAAATACAAATGTTTTATCTGAAGAACAACAATGAAATATAAAACAAGTTAAATTAAATTGAAGAATATGTTAGAGATATAGAAAAAAAAAAAAAAAAAAAAAAAAAACAAGTAGACCAATTCCCTAAAAGTACACATAGTACTTAGAGGGAAATTTATAAAATTGAAACATTGTAGATAAATAATAAAATTCATTATTATTATTATTATTATTATTATTGAGTATGATGGATATGCTTTGAGCGTAGATGTTATGCCAACATTTTTAATACAATCTATTTCAACACTATTCATTTCCAAGCGAATCTCATCAAATAGGAAGCATAGTCCATTGTTTACAAACTTTATGTTTGTCCATTGTTTACAAACATCTAGGTTGCTGCCATCTTCTTTCACAATTTTTCCTTCAATGTAGATTCCCGATTCACTTACAAGTAGGTATGAACTCTCTTGGTTAATACTGATAATTATATTATCCGTGGCATCCAAACTGACACTGGTATATGGACCGTATGAATGTGTTTCATGACGAATTATATTTTCATCATACGTTACACGATTGTTCACATTCAAAATACTATCTTCCATGTTCATTTTTGTTTTACACTATAGCCTAAACTTTTTAATATTTTCACACTTTTTTTTGTTAGTTTTTTTAATTTTCTTTTATTCTTCTTCTTCTTACTTTTCACTTGTATGTCACTTAATGGAATGATCTTAAGTAGAGATGGTGTCTTCTTTTTATTGCTTTTCGTCCGTTTTATTACAATCATATTTTCAAATGTAATTCTAACGATATTTCTTCACCTTGAAAGTCTATTAAATTATGTCTTTCATCAACAAGCTTCACAATTAATCTGTCGATTTCATCCGTATTGAGGGGTAAATATATAACATTATTGGGAACTTCTGTGATCCGGAAACCCGGTGGTACATTTAGGAAACATTTGTACAAACAATTACTGGGCACACCGTCTTGATAGGAACCAGCAACTATATTTACATCAATTTGTATAGAATTTATTTTGGAAATTTCCAAGTTTTTTGTTGAAGTCAACATAGTATGGGCTGCGTAATTTTCTTTTGGTAGACCAAGCATATCAGCAAGTGAGGACTCCTTGAAATCAACATTATACTTGCACCAAAAAGTACATTTCAAAGTGTTTACATTGGGTTTAATAGCTAATGCATTTTCACCCAACTGGGATTTTAAATAATTTTCAATATCAAGTAATTCATATGTTCCTTTGTCTATTACAATGTCAGTCCACTTTTTATTATCATCCTGATATCTGAAAACATTATTTGTCTGATCAATGTTTGGAATACTATTGTAAGTTTGGAATTGTGTTAAACCAATCACAGCGTCTGATGTAACTTTTAAAGGAGGAAATATTGAACACACAATTTCAGATTGTCTAGAAGTTATATGAAAAATTCTGCTGGACATTTTTTTATTTATTTTTTTTATTTATTAAACAGTTCAATAGTTTTTTGTACAATAAACTTTAAAGACAAGTGTCCACAATTGACTGTTCTGTATTGTTGATGTCGCTCATAATTATAGAAAATTTCATAACCTGCAAGATAAGTTCTTATTTCTACAGGCGGACGCAAGTTGCCAAAACTATCATAATAAAACGCATGCTTATTTTTCTTCAGCATAGCTATCCAATGAGTCCCAGGTCCTGTTGATCTGTCGAGATTAACAACCATCACTTCATTTTTTCTTGGTTTCGGTGGTAAAAGATCCAAACTGTATATGCCTCGAAAATGTGGAACATTGATTTCACGAACCTTTTTCAGAATATCAATGTTTGTCAATGCTCTTCGAGGCAAATCATTTAGTTTTTTGACAAAACGTTAAAATAGTTTGAGTAGGGTTTTATGTATAATCCTTGTCCACTCTTAATAGGAGTGACAGCACCCGAAGAACTAGCGGTCTTAAAATCTGCGATTGCTTTTGCAATACCACTTACGCCACCGACAATCGATCCAATAGCACTTAAACCGGCAAGTATGGGAATAGCAGCTGGTAAAAATCCACCTGACATTGTCCTGGGTATTCTGAGAATTCTCGGTATTTTCTTGTTTATTCTATTTCCCCGTTTAGCTTTGCGTGCAGCCATCAAAGCATGTTTACTAATCACTTTTAAGTTATCATTTTTACCAGCGGACTTCATTCCCTCTGTAGCAGCTTTAGATAGTTTCCGAAAAGTAATTGTTGTCTTCTTCTTTTTGCGTCGGAGACCTGCGCCTATTTTTCTTTTTACCTTCATAGCGTTAGTGACAAACCAGGCAGCAGCTTTTTCCGATAGGTTTGAATCTTTGGACAATACTCTTTGCCAGGCCTTATTTTCCAATTCCCGATCGGCTTGTGTGCGATCAGCGTTTCTGTTGGCGTACTTGAGATCGTGTTCTTTGCAGGCTGAATCCAATGGATTGATTCCTTCTTGATCTTTTCGTTGGTCTAATTTTGTTCCTGGTCCACAGAATCTGTAGGATGGGATGTGAACTTCGAAAGGTAATTTATCAATGACAGTATTTAAAAGACCTTTTCCTCGTCTGCGTACCATTAATAATAAAGTGATTACTGTGAAAACAAGGCTTTATATATATAGAAAATGAAAACTGTAAATTGTAAACAAACATTGAATGTTGAAAACTTTGATTTTGTGAGCGATATGAATGTACATTCAAAATTAAAAAGACATGGAGATTTTTTTCCAAACAGTGTTCGAGCTTTAATAATCGGTCCAAGTGAATCTGGCAAAACAAATCTCTTGCTGGCTCTTCTGTTACATCCACACGGATTACGGTTTGAAAATGTTTACATTTACTCGAAATCATTTCAACAACCTAAGTACAGATTTCTGGAGAATGTGCTGAAAGGAATCAAAGAAGTTGAATACAAAGTGTTTACAAACAATGAAGAAGTGATTCCACCATGTGAAACAAAGAAAAATAGTGTTTTTGTAATGGATGACATTGCGTTTGAAAAACAAAATAATATTAAACAATATTTTTCTCAAGGTCGACATTTTTTAGTAGATACCATTCTCTTGGCACAAACCTATTCAGCTATCAGTAAACAATTAATTCGGGATAATGCAAACTTCCTATGTATCTTTCAACAAGATCCACTAAACTTGAAACATATTTATTTCGATCACGTTTCTGATTTACCTTTCGAAAAGTTTAAAGAGCTTTGTGAGTATTGTTGGAAAGAAAAACATGGTTTTCTTGTGTTGGACAAAGAATCAGATACCGGACGCTATCGTTGTGGTTTGGATAAATATTTCGTAGATATATAAACCCTGGTGCTTAACAATTGAGGTTACAATTAGACATGAGTCTTTCGAAAGAACTAAGTGAGGCTAAAATTTTAGCGAAAAAAATTAGTGACGCGCAAAAAGACATACGAGAGAAAACGTTATCCCTAAAAATTGGACAAGATGAAAAAACAGGCAATATTAGTGACTCTTTGAAGCCAGTGGTTGAACCATTAACAAAACTTGTTCAACTTAAAGATAAAAAAGTTGATTTCTTCAGGAAAATGAAAAAAAAACAATCAGCACAGTCGGTTTCCATCAAACGAGAACCAACAACAGCTTCCCTGAGACGTTTACCTTCCCTTTTGAAAAAAATTGAGAGTCCGTCTGGAAGATCTGCTGCTGGAACACCTGAAACAGAATATGCAAGTCCACTAGAAAGCTGGAACTTTGATTCAACTGTTCAAACGCCCGAAACAAATTATCCAAATAGTCCCATTGAATATGATAGAAATTTATTGCAGAAACAATACAATCAAACGGTCTTTCCTAGTCCAGGCTACTCGTCGTCGTCTCCATTCAGAGAAAAACGTTTCAGTATTTCCATGCCAAACTCACCACAACCATCAGCTGATGCTTTACAAAGGGGAAAATTATTGGAACGTAGAAGAGAACTGTCATCATCACTACTACCACCATTTGAAGCAACATCGAGTGAGTGGAAAAAAGAGATTGAACCTAAAAAAACCTCTTTAATTGATCGGTTTTTACAACGGATACAATCAAATGATTCGATTGAAATTGACAAAGCAACTGGTATAAAATCAAAGCAAGGAAAATATTACCTTGGAAAGAAAGAAATTCATTTTTCCAAAATACCCAGCGAACACTTTACTATCGATGGTAAAGTATATCCAGTCACCCATGGACTTATGGAACTTTTGTTTCTCAAACAACCAAATCAGGAAAATATTAGCACATTGGATGAACGTAACTATAAAAACATTATAGAGAATACACAACTGGATCCTATAACAACAAAAGTAATGCAATATGGAAAAGGAATGATGGTAGAGAGTAATCAAGATAAGGAATATGTATATTTCGACAATCCTAATGAATTGATTCAGAGGCTTTTACTTTTGAAAAGATCACAAGCCGCTGGAAATTTACTTGCTCATAACAATGAAATTCTTTCTATAGAAGAAGAATTGAGGGAAGCTAATATAATTAACTAAATAAAAATAATAACCTACACCCAGTATAAATCATCCAATGTATTTAATTGTTCACATTTTTTAATTGGTAATAATTATTCCGTAAATTTCCTGACTGCTTTGGAATCATTATGTGCAACCATCGAACCAAACCCGACAAGAATGTGGTTTCCTCCATTTGTAATCACCAGCAGCATACTAATGAGCATCGTTGTTATCCTTCTCCTCATTAAATCCAAGCTCCAACAATAGTCTGGTTGCACAGTGTGACTGAACTCATTAGCATACTGGAATCCGAGCATCGCAGTCTGTACGCTGGACTCAAGTCCTCGGTTCGATTCCCATCAAGATCATTGAATTTACTCTAACTTTAACTTTGTTGTTGTTGTTTCAATTCGACGAAGAATGAACAATTACACACGTATGATATTGACTGCGCTGTGAATGGGAATCGAACCCTGGACATGGGGGCAAAAGATAGAACTCATCGAAACACATCTTTTGAGTATCATATGTTGAGTCTCGCATAAACGAGGCCCGACTTATAACGAGTTCTTTGCTAATGTACATAAACCACCCTAGGGGAGGGTAGAATTGAGATAGGGGGGTGAAAGTGGTACCAAAAGATGCCGGTCGTCGAGGCGGATCTTTTGAGTATAATATGTTGAGCCTCGGATAAGCGAGGCCCGACTTATAACGAGTTCTTTTCTAATGTACATAAACCACCCTAGGGGGGGGGGGTAGAATTGAGATAGGGGGGTGGAAGTGGTACCAAAAGATGCCGGTCGTCGAGGCGGATCTTTTGAGTATAATATGTTGAGCCTCGGATAAACGAGGCCAGAGTTATGACGTTTTCTAGCTTAAATGAAATGACCATTTATATTTATCCTACTACTTATAATACATTTATACTTCTGCAGCACATGAGTAGCTATACTTCTGTAGGACCTCTATATTTTGTAGGACCTTTGTAAAAAAAAACGAAATTTCTTATTGTTCAATCAGTTCATGTTGTGTTTGACTTTTTTAAAGTTTCGTTATCATATAAAATGTATATTTGGTGTTCACTTGCATTTTTTTTTTTTTAAGTGGGGTTTAACGTCGCTTTCAACTGCCATGGTCATATCACGACGGGGGTTTTACCCTCCATTCGCAGGAAACTCACAAACCTGCTACTCACATTGACCTCACCCAGCCTGAGTGGGGCCGGGAAAAGCCAGCGTCACGAGAATTAGAATTTGAATGGTCACCCATCCAAGTCTTAACCTCGCTGGATGTCGCTTAACTTCGGTGTTCTGAAGGGAACCGGTGTATTCAACATGCCATCGACGCTGGCTTTCACTTGCATTTATTTTGTATGATATCACGATGTCAAAATGACTCATACACACAGTCACACACTGCTATTTTTTGCCCGAACATGGGACCCAAACTTGATGAAGCTACTGAAGTCCATTATGTGGGTTATCTTTGTATCAAGAATTCTTTTTAGCAAATAAATATAATAAATTATTATAGTATGGTTTATTAGGTAAGACAAAAATATATACAGTAAAATACTATGAAATTATAAGGATAATATAAATAGATTGAAGAAAGAAACAAAAGCAAAAAAGAGAATGAAGCTAATGTCCTACCTACAGGGCGGGATTATTGCCTGTGGCAATCTCTTTTTATTTTTACCTTAAGTACTTACTTACTTACTTATATTTTGAGAATTTAAGTTTAGATTAAGTATGCTTTAATCTGATCATTTTTTGGTACCCGGCCCAAATTTACCGGTATTTTCGAGGGTAACTGCTCCAACCAACTTTTTTTGTCATTTTTGAAGACATGCAAAGATTGGAGTTAGAACAAGGAGATTAGAATAACAGAATCTTCTGGAGGCAGAAAATTTCCGAGGTATAATGGATCAGCCATGGTCTGAGATGTTGAGTAGTAAGTAATTAGGTACATAATACTTATATAGTTTGACAAGTCACAACCTCCTAAGCTTTTTACTTTCCTTATCCTATAGGTAATAAAGAAAGTAATGTATTCGTCGAAAGTTTAACCAGTTTTTCACATTTCTGAACGAATCATAGCCCGATGATAACGAAATATGTAGTTGTTTTGCGCCATTGGTCCGTGTGTCTGTCTGTGTGTCCATAAACACGATATCGACAATGGCAAGGGCTAGAGGATTTGGTATGGAAGTTGATTTTATATATACCACACAAACTACGAAATTTATGGTTGAAATTGGTCGTAATCTGCGGCCACAAAAGCCATTTCTTTGGATTAGTTAAAAATACAAAAAAAAATCGTAATAATAATACTAAAAAAAATAGCGGATCATTTTTATACCCTGCCCCAATTTGGTACCCTGCCCCAATTTACAGCTATTTGGGGGCGACCTGGGTGGACTAACGTTTTTATTCTAGATGGGGGACTGGGGGTTGTGAGATATCAAATTCAGCACTCAGTTTGAGGTGCTCAATACGAATTTGATAATGTTTTTTTGCTAACTGTTATCTAGTATTGAGTCACCAGTGACGAAATTTGACCACTATTTAGCGAATTTGGCAAGCCTACTTGCTATACCGTAGAAAAATAGGAGAGTTAAACATGAGAGTGTGGTTTTGGAATTAGGTACATCGCAAAATTTATTACAAAGTAAAATATTCACGAGGAAGAGATGTGTCCATGATTATTTGCAGTGTCTTTTTTTAATGTAATTTTAAATAGGTTACATAATATTATGTATATTTCAAAGCCTGAAGCAAATTAAAATGAAATGAAATACAGTTATCGGTTTACCGCTCAAAGCAGCTTATTTGTTTTATTAAATTTAACTTCGTTTGAAATTATGTTTCATTTTTGATGTGAGTGTTTTGAATGTATTTTTGAACCATCTGTTTTTTATTTTTTGAATGTGCATGATAATAAAATTATGTAGTTGATTGTACATTGTGTTGACGCACAGATAACCAACGAGTTGTACCTACCCATGTAATAGCCATTAATTTGTGAATAACATGTTATACCTACTTAAAACTTTTCACTTTATAATATTGCCCGAAAGATAGGTATAGAAAGTATTTTTTTGGTTTTTTTTTTTTTTTTTTTTTTTGATCTGATAACATTTCTGAACGTAGTAAGCCGGCTTACCGCACACGCACATGTATGGATGTCATGCAAGCTGTCAATTTTCACGCTAATGCTATAAATAAAGAAGGAGAGATAAAGAAACAGAGGGAGAGAAAAACGAGAGAGAGAGGGCAAGAAAAAGTGATAGAGAGAAAAAGAAAGATAGAAAAAAGGAAGGAAAGAGATAATGGAGAAAAAACTTTGGATTCAGGCCTGTGCAGAACGCCCAACCAACATGCATGGCATGCATGCCGGTTGCATAATTGTATTTTCAACAGGCAGCATGAACTAGATGGAATGACGATGTGACGCTGCCCGGAAATTTAGTTGAAAATAATATCACAATTTTAGTGGATAGCGCAGAATTATAGGATTTTTCCGTATATCTTCCGCATATCCCAATATTTTATTTTTGCCTGTAATTCCGCCACTGGTCGCTGCTAACATTAAAGCAGCAACTCATTTTTCCTTACGAAGTTCTAGAGTTATGGCGTACGGAAAATGGCTCATTGATGAGTTTTTTCTTCGTATGAACAAACTCTTAAAAAACGAACACATCATTTCAGTATCGCAATACGGATGTTATAATTATAGTGAATGAAATGTTAAATACCTGAGCAATTAATTTTACGTATTCTGCCAAAGTTTCAAGGGTTCCCCTTTCCTTATGCATTTTGCACTAGAAAAAATATGATCCTTAGTTTATATCTTCCTTTTTTGGAACACTACCAACAGCTCAAAAGCTCTTGATTCATCCAGTGCCGGATTACCCATATGGCGGATTTGGCAGATGCCAAGGGCCCCGCGCTTTAGGGGGCCCCGCGCTTGAGCAGCTTACACAAGATATTATGAGTTTAGAAAAAGCTTACACTAGGAATTATGGGTTTTTTAAAAGCTTACACAAGATACTTTTGGATAATGCCTAAGAAGAAGAAGAAATAAAAGTGAAAAAAACACACAATCACAGCAAAGTACAATGATCAACCACATAGACATTAGCGGATTACCTACCCATATGTCGGATTTGGTAGATGCCAAGTGCCAAGTTCCCCGCGATTTTGGAGGCCCGCATTTCGGGCAGCTTACATAAATTATAAGTGTTTTTGAATGACCTTTAACTCAGTGTTTCTGGATTTTAATATTAAATAAAATCACAGCCATTTGAGCAAAATATTAAAAGAAAAACCACGGGGCCCCCCTTAAAATTGACCACATATGTATATGAAAATAGGTAGATACCTATTACCTGCAGCTCTTCATATAATATAATTCCTCGTATTTGAAAAGAATAATATTGACAAAGGACGTGATTATCGCCTTAGGTAATCTCTGCCATCAAACCCAGTGCCATCATTATAGTCGCCTGCGGCGCTGTTAATGAATTTTTCACGATATCTTTTTGTATGTATTTTCCGAGTACCTTACTCCATAACTTCGCAAAAATTTCGCTACGGCCCCATCAAATTTACTTATCTTGATTATTTGGATTATTTTTCAAGACATGCAATTCTAGTACCCTTAAAAAAAAAAAATTCTTTGGACATTTTCGAAGTGCCTTTTGATTGTTTGGAATTAATTTGGAAAGTAACCTTTAAAAAAGTAGCATTCAATACTAGCGATAAAATCTTCATAGTAATCGATGATCCACTTTCTACACATCTTACCTAATGACATCTTTCTACACATATTCTTTTCACGATACATAATTATTTAGATATTTCTACTATTATTTGGAAAAAATGTTGCCTTCGGTGTTATAAACGTCGTTTCTGATACTATTATGGATTGGTGCTCAGGACACTTGGCTTCGATTTCAAGGTTCTAAAAATAGTATTTTTAGAATAAACTCAGTACAATTTTGGGGCCCCGCGCCTTGAAATTGCCAAGGGCCCCGCGCAGCCTTAATCCGGCACTGGATTCATCCCATGATAGAAATGATTATACTGGGTGAGTCATTTTAATAGACGCAGTCGATTTTCTCGGTCTCTGCTTGAATTACAAAAATCTCTCCTGGGATCATTTTGATAGCTCCTAGGAAATCTGCCAAGATTGACCTTCAAGGTCAAACAAAGGACAACTTCAGAATCTTAATAAATCGACCTGAATTTCATTGCATATTCAGATTTTCAGAGACATTTGATTTCCTATGTCACTCGTGTAAAAAGTGGGTATGTTACGGTTGAAGAAAATTGACATTCAAAAAGTGCGGGAAATAAGAAGAGTGAAAATGCGTTATGAATAGTCGAATAAGGTCAAAGTTTTACTGGGAATGTGAATCTATCTATATGTATAAACAAATGCGAAAGTTAACACTCACTCATTCATTTCAATTTCTCAGCACTGGTATGTCCTATGAGGATGAAATTTGGCATGTATGTAGGTCACTGTTAGGTCTTAGGTGCGCACTTAGAAAGGATTTTGGAATATTTTCACTGGGACGCCAGCCGCGGGGGAAAAGGGGCGCGTTTACATAAAATAAACAAGCTTTTTTACCTTTGCATTACTGTTCCTCCGTTTTCGCTTGGCTAAAAATTTATATATAGGTTGACTTTATATTGTAGATGTGCTATAAGAAAGAATTTTATTATATTCAAACTAGGGCGCCAGCCGCGGGGGAAAAGGGGCGCATTAACATAAAAGAAACGCACTTTTTCACCTTTTTATCACTGTTTCTCCGTACCGTTAAAAAAAAAAATTGGCTGAAAATTTATGTAGAGGTTGATTTTATATTGGAGATGTGCAATAAGAAAGGATTTTATTTAATTCTATGTGGGGCGCCAACCGCGGGGGAAAAAGAGCGAGTCCTAGAAATTAAATGGACGACACAAAAAATACTTACGTTTATTGACCTAAATCACATTTTTTTTTCTCGAACTTTGAAGTGACGACCTATCCACTCAAAGCGAGAAAATTTTAGGCAAGGGTCTGAGCTTTCATTTGACATATCGATTGGATGGGTGACCCATGTTTTTTTCTCACTTTTTCTGCTTTTCTGTGTGGTGTGTGTGTGTGTCTGATGGGCTGGTGGCGGGTGTACTTCGATAGTATACAATAAAATTAACGTTGATCCGTTTAATATTCTGAAGTTGACCTTGAAGGTCAACCTTGGCAGATTCGTAAAGGTTACCATTAGGTATCCCTCTGTATGTTCTGAAATTGATCTCTGTTAGATTTTCGGGATTTCTAACAGAGGACGAGAAAATAATCTGCGTCACTTAAAATGATTCACCCTGTTTATTCAAAGATTATTTTTAATTCAAAACATTCTTCTTTTTTAATTTTCAGCTATTTTCTAGTACCACTTGGCATCTATCTAGTTTAGATTTTGGTCCAATTATACCCAGTAATATACTTACCTGCAAATAGGAGTAATTATTTTACATCAGAGTATTTCTTTACTCTTTATGAAATCAAGCCATTTCCCTACATGTATTCTTCCTAACCCTACTATAGACCCAAGGCATTGCCCTACGTGTATTCTTTCTAACCCTGCTATAGACCCAAGGCATTGCCCTACGTTCATTCTAACGAAACCTCATACACACACAAGGTATTGCCCTACGTGTATTCTTTCTAACCCTGCTATAGACCCAAGGTATTGCCCTACGTGTATTATTTCTAACCCTACCACAGACCCAAGGCATTGCCTGCCCTACGTGTATTCTTTCTAACCCTATTATAGACCCAAGGCATTGCCCTACGTGTATTCTTCCTAACCCTACTATAGACCCAAGGCATTGCCCTACGTGTATTCTTCCCAACCCTACTATAGATCCAAGGCATTGCCCTATACGTGCATTCTAACCAAACCTCATACACACCCAAGGCGTTGCCCTACGTGTATTCTTCCTAACCCTACTATAGATCCAAGGCATTGCCCTACGTGCATTCTAACCAAACCTCATACACACCCAAGGCGTTGCCCTACGTATATTCTTCCTAACCCTACTATAGATCCAAGGCATTGCCCTACGTGCATTCTAACCAAACCTCATACACACCCAAGGCATTGCCCTACATGTACCTATTAGATCTGAGATATTTTGAGTGTGTGGTTCACGAGATATAAGTGTAGAAGTAAAAAGTTAGTGGTTAGGCGGATGGTCTCTATCACCAAGAACCGATAGTGCGAAGTTGATGAATTTAATATGGGACCATGTGATATAGAGACACATATATTTATTTATTTCAAAAAACAAATACAATACTTCCGATTTCTAATATTAGAAATTTATTGAAAATAATAAGCAAAATGTACAATTAGAAAAGTCATGTGTCACACCAGTTTATTTTCACTTTGATTTTTTTAAAGAAGACAAACAATGACAATTACATTTAAAATAATCGACAAATGCATAAGGATTTACATGCGTGCTCGGTCTCAGTACTCTTCATTATACATATATTGTCCTAGTAGACTTTCCCCGGAACAAAATCTGGTCCGGGCTCCTCTAATATACTTACTTGATGATCGCTATTTGAACTCTGGCCCGGATCCAGCGTAAAATTGTTCCTGGGGGTCAATTCCATTTTTGTGACAGTCGATCTCCTAGAACATTCACGAAAGACGCCATTTGTGGACCAAACATGCCATCCACGGATGTTACGAGTGGAGTGAAAGAGGCATGACGTTGCTCGCACGCTGCATGTACAATTTAGTGTATACCATTTGAGACCCCAAAATTCAAAATCAGCTGAGCTGGTATGAAAAAGGATCAGTTGGAGTCCGCCCATTTGAACTAACCTTCTTATAAATATTATAAAATCCCGGAGAGCTCTTCCTTGTGAAACTGCTCCAACCAGAAAAACATCAACATCGTCCTGCCGGATTTGGTCCGAGAGTGCCGAGAATAATCCATTATGAAGAGGTAACTGACTGTGTGTGCCGCTAGGTATGTCTTTTATCTGTGTACTATATTGGATTTGTATGTAGGTACTTTATTTCTTTTTTATCATCATCTTGTTGTACACCTTATCATACACGTAAGCACCAAGTGCAGTAGATATTATCGTGTCCATGTATCAGAAGAAGGAGAAAAACGTCCAAGTAATCTTACGATTACTGGTGCATTCAACGTGTAATTTTGAAGATTTGCTGTATTTTCCCCTATTATTAAATCAATTTATTCGATTTCCTCCTGAAACTCGTTTCATTCCTTACTATTGAAAAGAAATTTCATTATAAGTTTGCCGCACAAGAATAGGATACAAACATGTCTTTCTACTGAATTTTATGATGACGATAACTTTTCAGATGAATAGAAGAGAAAAGCTATGCAGGAGAACAATGCACCAGAGTAATCAAACCATTTTTTAAAAAGGTTGGACAGATACCAATTCTTTTATGTAAAAGGAATATCTTCGAGAAATTGGATAATCAAATTAAGGAGCGCGGTAGCGCTCCGACCCGCCAAGTCAATCGAAATAGTTCGCGCGCTACCTAGAGTATACTATACGCGACAGCATAAGTAGCACATTTCGTGTAGTTGTAGCAGAAAAAGTACAAGTGATGGAGGAAATTGAACTACATATACAGATTGGGGCACGATAATAGACAAGCTTTTAAAAAAGAAACATCGAAATCGTTTGAGTTAAGTTGGTCAAAACCACACTGTAAAAACGACATTTTTTTTTCAAAAAATTCTGCTTCTTCTTTGACGTTGACCGCTCTACAGCCAAAACTACTGGACCGATTTTCATGAACAATGGCTCATTTTTTTTCTTCTGGGTGGTAGGTGTGCCTTTTTATGGTTTCATTATCCCAAAAGCTACCATTTGGCCGTTAATTAGGAAAAGGATCATTTTCAGAGAACAGAATAACATTGGAGTATAGATATTTAATCTAGTTTATTATGTATATGTTACGGGAAAAGCTAGGAGTGCGGGAAATCCTAGGTTTACCCGGGTAAACCTAGGATTTCCCGCGATTGTTGGGAAAAGCCCGAAATGAATTTTTATTTCGGGCTTTTACCGATCTTTTTCGGTTAATCCTAGGTTTTCCCGAAGCAGGTAGGGAAATGTGTAAAATTATGTTCATTCAATAAAAATTTCGGGCTTTTACCGGGAAATCTTAGGATTTCCCAAGGACCCGCGGTAAAAGTAAAATATACATAATAGGGGCTAACCTAATAACCTTAAAAAGAAGAGAGAAAAAAGACTAGAGAAAATGAAGTACAACACAATGGTATTTGTTTATTTAACAGGTAGAAAAAGTGTTTGTTTTTTATTTTTATTTAAAAAAAAATTCAATCAAATGTTTGATAAAACACGTAAAAAAATAAAGTTTTTCTCTTATCGCTATCTCTTACTGTTTCCTGTTTAAGTAGGTAAATGTGTATATTTAAACACTGAAATATAAAAGGTTTGATAAAACAGATACCTATCAAACACACCTAAAAAAATAATATTTTTCTCTCATCGCAATCTCTTACTGTTTCCTGTTTAAGTAGGTACATATAGTGAAACACTGATATATAAAATGTTTGATAAAACATATATCAAGAAAAAGTAAAAATGTAAAAACAAAAAGTAAAAAATCCTACATTCTTATTATTTGTTAGAGCATGGCTGTGAACTGTGACACTTGGAATTACATTTCATATTAGCAGCTCGACAAAGACACTTCTTGGTTGTACATTTATTTAAACAGCTACACTTTTTGAACCCTTGTCCACCAACCAATGATTGTTTTGAAACAACTGAGGAAGACTTATTTCCTCATGTTTTACATCTTCCAAAGAGATAAAGATTTCAGAGCATAGTGTGATTTGATAGGTATCTGTTTTATCAAACCTTTTATATTTCAGTGTTTAAATATACACATTTACCTACTTTGATTGAATTTTTTTAAATAAAAATAAAAAAACAAACACTTTTTCTACCTGTTAAATAAACAAATACCATTGTGTTGTACTTCATTTTCTCTAGTCTTTTTTTCTCTACTTTTTAAGGTTATTAGGTTAGCCCCTATTATGTATATTTTACTTTTACCGCGGGTCCTTGGGAAATCCTAAGATTTCCTGGTAAAAGCGTGGCGTTCAAACAAAAGTCAACAGGTTTAAACATGTCTCAGACATTAAATCTTCACACAATATCACATTTCCCGGAATCTCTTGGGAAAAGTCCGAAATGACCAAATGAATGTCTTATTTCGGGCTTTTCCCGATTGATGTTGGGAAAACCTAGGATTAACCGAAAGAGATCGGTAAAAGCCCGAAATAAAAATTCATGTCGGACTTTTCCCAACAATTGCGGGAAATCCTAGGTTTACCCGGGTAAACCTAGGATTTCCCGCACTCCTAGCTTTTCCCGTAACATATATACCTATTCACCCACAAACCTTTCAATCCACATGTCCCGATGTGAAATTGTGTAAAGGTATACTAACTAACCCATAAATAGTTGCCGGTCCTGAGTGAGTTAGCGCGCTAAGCTTACCACGCATGGTGACCTGTATTCGATCCCCAGCTGGTCAGGAATTTTTCTGCACATTACTTGGGTGTTTGGGGTCCACTCATACTTCGCGAGGAAAAATGAGTAGTTACTGAATAAGTAACGACCAGTGGCGGCATTACCAGAGTAAAAATAAATTAATGTAATAGAATGAAAAGTAATGGGGGCTCTTAGTAATGCTGCGCTACCCACAAAATTTGTGAAGAGGCCTTGTTCTTGACCACAAATAAATTCATACATACATACATACATACATAGGTATATATTAAACCTGTAATGCCCAAGGAGTGAAAAAGACAAGATTTTTTTTTCCTTCTAAAATGTTTGTTATATTAGGTTCAAAAATGTAAAAAAATCTGTAGTACCCAATGTTACATAATATTATGTATGTGTAACATGAATGTCATAAATGTTTGGGGACCTTTCTAAGTAGGAAATGTAGAAGTTTCATAGAAAACTTTGTAAAAGCCCCTACACTACCTAATACCTATTCCTAATTAGGAATGTAGGTACCTATTAGGTACATAGGAAGTGAAAGGCTTCCTTCCCTATCCAATTCTCTAGTAAATAATGTTTCTTTCGCTGGCCGCTAAAAAGTTTATTATACAAAGTAAAGTAAAGTGAAGCTTTTATGTGTTGCAAAAACCACATGCTGTCAAGAACAGTTCAGATAGCTCAGTGGTAAAGGCGGCACTGTGTGAAGGAAAATATGCTAGGGGTCCGCGGGTTCGAAACTTAGTTGAAACATGTTAGTTTTTTTTTTTTTTTTTTTAAACAAAATACTCTTTACTTATTTTAATTTTACATAATTTACATTAAATTTAGTGAGTTAATGAGGTACTATTACCCTTTTTGTTGTGGGTTGTGTTGTACCTCATTTATAATATACAATAAAAAATTAACATTTAAAAAATATATGTATATATATATTTATACATTTATTACTTGAAAAACACAATAAGCTTCGTTCTCAGTATACTTTCACAGAAATTAATTGTAAAAATACATAGTTATCCTCCCATTTGGGGTTTTTACCACATAATAATACATCTTGGGCACACTGCTGGAATAATGGGACTTAAAAGTCCTAATTATTATATCTGACATAAATTAAGGAAATATGTTCAGGGTGTACCCACTATCTGAACCAGATGAGGGGCCCATCTGGATAAAATGAATGGCACCACACAGTATCCTTGTAAAAATCTGTGACAAAGGGCCAATTTATGAAACGAGAATAATTTTAGAATAACCCGGACTATCTCTCTAATCGTTCTTCGACTTAACGGAGGGTCTCGCTTGTTATCTTACCTTCTTTTAAACATAATGAACCGAACACAGTGAGAACGAACTCACTAAGTGAGGTTCTGTTTTAACTTGGGTACTGGACGAATTGGCTTTCGTTTGTCTATCTGAAACCTAAGGGGGCTGCACTGTGGTAAAAAATCGATAAAGGGCCAAAAAAAAAAGAAAAAAAAGGCCGGTTGATATGTTTTATATAAAACTTATCGAGTGGGGTATTTAATAAAAGGTCTCGATGTCCTCATGTTTGATTGAACAAAAAATGCAATAGTTGAATCTGTTTGAGGTTTACTGTTCAAAGAAACACTGGTTATTGTTGGATGGAAGAGCTTCTTTAAGGAGAACCCTGTCATGTAAAAGAAAGCCAAAAAATAATAATATTGACGTTACACAATGTAAGACATACTATTATTAACCGAACACAGTGAGGGAGCGAAGCGACCTCACTAAGTGGGGTTCTGTTTTAACTTGCATACTGGACGATTTGGCTTTTGTTTGTCTATCTCATAAATAAGGCGAGATCATTATTATAATAATAAAATGCTATCATTATTATTATAATAATAAATTATAATTTAGGAGCGCGGTAGCGCTCCGAACCTCCAAGTCAAAGTAATTCGCGCGTTACCGAGTGATATTATACGCCAGAGCAAAAGTAGCATAATTCTTGTAGTTGTAGGAAAAAAAGTACAAGTGAGGATCTAGCTTTTATACGCGATCCAGTCCAGATTTTTCAATGGTGGGATTTTTAGCTCACTGAAAATTTCACCCTCAAATATATTTAAAAGTATCATCAAAAGCATTCAAATACGAACAATTTCCATTATTTTAGTATCACAAATAGTAAGGTTTTTTTCAAACGCGAACTACTAGTCCCATCCATATTTCAATCAAAGACGAACTTGTCACTAACAGCCAATCAGCGTTGAGCATTTCAGTCACGTGACTCTATTTGTTTTCAATATTTACAATCAAACTCGAACTTGTCCATCAATGGTAAAATCAGACACGAACTAGTCACAAAAGTTCGGTCAAGTGCGAACTAGTCCAAATTAAAAGTTAATATAACTAAAAAAATAAATAGAATATTTCTATTTGTTTAAAAAACATGTCTGCAATATCTAGAGTACTCATTTCAACAATTTGCACCAATATTAATCAATTATTAGGCTTCAAATGAGTTTTTTTGATCTATTGTAAAATTTCTTTACTGTGACTAGTTCGCGTTTGAAAAATCTCTCCTCAAGTGATGAAGGAAATCGGACCATAAATGCATATAGATTGAGGCACGATAAAGACAAGCTTTGAAAAAAGAACCATCAAAATCGTTTGAGTTAAGTTGGAGAAAACCAAACTTTAAAAACGTCATTTTTTTCATCATTTTCTGCTTCTTCTTTCACGTTGACCGCTCTACAGCCAAAACTACTAGACCGATTTTCACAAACGATGGCTAATTTTTTTCTCGTGAGTGTGCTTTTTTATTGTTCTATTATCCTAAAAGGGACATTTGGCCCTTAATTGGGAAAAGGATCATTGTTGGAGCTCAGAACAAAGTTGATGCATAGATATTCAGTATCTAGTATGTTATCACTCTCAAAGATGAATCAAAAGTCGCATATCTACTTTTTAGGCGAAAGAATAATTTGCAGAAGGATACTGTGCTTAGTTATGAATATCAAACTAAAATATTTATCTTCACATTCAAACTGTTTCATTTATCAACACTTGTTCCTTTAAAGCCATTATTTAATATGTTAAATAGTTTTATATTGAAACAACATGTATCATACACCCCACACCTAAGCAGGGCCACTACAAAAAGTTATAAGATCCCCCAAAAAATATCACTTCGTGACATAAAAAAAGTCCCGCCAAGTCGTTCCCCAAAAATATTTCAGTTCCCAAATTCATCCCTCCCTTCCCAAAAAATATATTAGTTATTTGTGACCTTCCCCAAAAAAATTATTGAAATCTATTTATGGCCCCGCCTTTTATTCATTCACCTAAGTGCAACAGTATACTTATTAATAGCCTCCCCTCCCACTTTCTTCTAATGTCCTCTTTCTTTTGTTCCTTGTTGCATGTTGGAAAGATTCCTTTACAAACTCAGAACTTAAGTCATATTTCCTTGCTCCTTTCACCGACTTGGGCTCTTGGCGGAGTACCACCCAGCAGGTCCGTTCTTAGCCGAAGGAAATGATGTCTTGGTTCTTTTCTAAGATAATATATAAATGTAGACATATTATTATGTAAACATGTGATCATTGAAAATGAGCCTGAATCGTGACTTGATCTGATGGTCCAATTCTCGTTGGTGGCAGATATTTTACGACTTAGATACAGCATCCTTGGGTCGCGGTCGGCTAGACTTCTCATTTCCTGTTCTCCATAAGAACCACTATGTTAAATTATCTCTTTTTAATTCTTTAAAAATAGCACTGTCTATTAGATTCATATATTTATCATTCCCAGTTAGTGGTACTCCGCCAAGAGCCCAAGTCGGTGAAAGGAGCAAGGAAATATGACTTAAGTTCTGAGTTTGTAAAGGAATCTTTCCAACATGCAACAAGGAACAAAAGAAAGAGGACATTAGAAGAAAGAGAGAGGGGAGGCTATTAATAAGTATACTGTTGCACTTAGGTGAATGAAAGTTATATTTAGAGAAATAGAGAAGGTCTTTTTAAAAATGTTTATTTCAAAATTCCCCAAAATTTATTACAACTTAAAAAATAATAATAAGACAATTAAATATGATAAAAACACAATAAAAATAGATAATTTGAAATAATGAAATGAAATACGTGATTAACAGTAATATAATCAACGATTGATTAATTAAACAGATAAGAAATAAATTATTAAAAATAACTTGAGAAATATTATAAAAAACACGTAATATTCTGCTCGATGCAGAAGAACAATAATTATACGCACAAGATCTGCGATGGATCGGGAATTGGCTCTGACTGACTAACTAGCTACGATGCAAGCGAGTGCACCGTGAGATATGCTGACTCAGGTGTGCTAGGTCAGCAGTTAGGCTCGCATAACTCCTCCCTCATTAGAATTTGGCACCCCCTGGAAGTGTTACATTATGGTCTGTTTGGCCAGAAGAAAAGTTCTTAGATTGAACATTGTGATTGTGTTGGATAGGTGCTAAGTTTTGATCAATAGAATGAGAATGAGAGAGTGTTTGATTAGAGGTAGGAATATTTCTAAGACAAGGAATGAAGCGAATTTTGTTTAGTAATATATACAAAATAATGGATAATGTTAGGACTAAAGTTATACAGTTTAGAATTTGCCATTGGGAAGAGTTTTCAATAGGAGACGATGATACATTCGATTCTGGCATCAATTGATTGAGATTGATGTCATTAATCTTAAGGTTATTTAATTTAATCTTAGTATTTGATAAGTTTTTCATTTTACTTATATCTAGATTAACATTATTCAAAATAGTTGGTTTTCCGAAGGATTCCAGTTTAAAATTGATCTTTTCGTTTCGGAAAACCAAGTTATCTCTATCTAATTCTATTAAGTAGATCCCTTTAATTTCTTTGATTTCAACTCCATGTGAGGATTCAAATTTTAATGTTTCTTGAATGGGAAAAACTGCTAAGTATTGGTTTATTTCAGGAATAAGTTGGATATGATTTTCTGATATGTCTAAGCGAGTTTGTTCACAGTTATTTGCATTTTCATGTAAAAGAATTTCAGATTCGCAATTATTGAGATTATTATCAAGGTCCTTTTCGAAGCATTGAAAGGGATTACTTAAAATACATGCATTATTTAAAGGTTTTACTGAGGAATGTGATTTAAGAAAGTATTTGCTGTGGGGAATAATTGTAGAAAATCCATTGTCATTGAGTGACGGTATAGACAAGAGAAAGTACAAGTCAAATATGGTGTCATAGTTTATAGGGAATGAGAGGAAGTAAACAATTTTCTTATCTTCTACTTTACAATTGACGGTCATGAGTTTTTGGAGGTCCGAAATGTTTTTTGGGTCTAGAGGTATTTGAAATTTCTCGTTAATGAGTGTTAAAATTGACACTAGTTCTTTATGTTTCAAAATGCTAGGGTGGTACGTTCCTATGCGACAAAAGGTTATAGAGTTTTCTATGTCTTGTAAGACGCTAAGTATTGTGTTATACAATAGTATTAGTTGGTTGCATAGGTCTTTAGCATATAGTATGTTGGGAATTTCTAGTTCTCTTTCTACAATGTTAGTTAGTTGCATTATTCTAGATTTTAGTAGAAGTTCGTTGTGTTCTATATTTTTAATTGTTTCGTCGAATCTCTTAACAGATTCTTTGTTGAATGTATATTGTAGGTTAAGCTGTTTTTGAAAATTATTAGAGTTTGTTGTTAAGTCATTTAGTATTTTGTCAAAGTGTTCACCGTCTGTGGAATCTAAGTTACCTGTGATTGATTTAAGTACTGAGCCTATACCATTGAATAAGGCTCGTTTAGGTCGTTCTCGTTCTGGAATGATATTAGTTAGTTTTTCTTCAATAGAGGTTTGTAAATGGGAAATAATTTTGTTGTAATTTTCTAGATCTCTTTTGAATGAGGATTTATTGGCAATGACGTCCTGTAAGAAATTATGTTGAGTTTCTAGATCTTGTAGTTCTTCTATTATTGGTTTGAGGTTGTAATAGTGTGTGATAGTATGAGTGTTCTTCTGCAATCTCGCTGTACCCATATTGATGGGTAGAATCCCGGAATTCTTCGTTAAGTTCCGGAGGTTGGCTCCCCAGGCTCCTTGGAGGGACCTGAAACATATTGTTTGGGTCTTTTAATATTTGATAAGTGGATTCTTTCGGAGGTGTTGTGGTGAGTTGTTTTTATGTTTGCTGTTTTTAGCTCTTAGTTTACACTATCTAATTCTTCTTTTTTGTATTTATTTTTTGTTTTGGATTGTTTTTGTTTGTTTTTCACAAAAACGTTCTGTGGGATCTCGGGTAGGGGTTCTCTTTTTTCGTTTATTTTCTTGATGATCTTATCTTTGTTCGTTTGAAGTGTTTCATTGATGGTTTCATATAGCACTTTCATCTTTTCCTTGTGGTTATTCACATAGTTTGTAGCCATCTGACGATCAACATCGGCTTCTACAGGATCGTTGGTTTCAAAATGACCAGTGATGACATGGATTGGTCGTAGCTTGGTAACTGAGTGTATTGTATTATTGTACGCTAGGATAGCGTATTTTACTTTTGTGCGGGTTGACTCATTTTCGAATTCCTTCCTATTGTTGAAAATCCGAATGTGCTCGATTAGGGTCGAATGGAATCGTTCAACAATTCTATTGGATTCCGGGTGTTGAGATGAGTTAAAGTGGACATTAACTCGGTGAAAGGAGAGAAGTTCTTTAATAATTGTATTTTTAAATTCTCCACCGTTGTCCGTAATTATTTGAGTTGGTAATCCGTGGTTAGAGAAATATTCAATAAGTTTATCTGCTATTTCTATTGCTTGAGTTGATGTTACTGCATATGCTTGTGCAAATTTAGAGAAAGAGTCCACGAGTGTTAAGAACTTGGTGCCGTCTAGAGTTATAGTGTCCATGTGTATTATCTCGAACGGTTTGGTGGCAGTTGGTGTATTGTTTAAAAATAATTTCATTGGTTTTCTGTCATATTTTGCTACCTGACAAGGTTCGCAATTATTTATCATTTTCTGTATCATTTGTTGCATGTTCGGCCAGTAGTATAGTTCTTTGAGTTGGTCATATACTTCCTTACTGCCTCTATGATTCGTTATTCCTTCATGATATCTAGTGATTATGTCTTCCTTTTGTTTGTCGTTCGTTATATCTTTGAGAAATTTTGTACATTTAACAAGGTTAATTTCGGAATCTTTGAAATTGGTTTGCAGAACTCTGGATAGGACTTCATACAGTGGTGATTCAAAATAAATGCAATATTTTATTTTTGGTGCAATATAGGTTTTAAGGAAAGCCTTGAGGTGATTTTCAGTATTATTTTTAGGCACTTCAACTACGAGTCTTTGTTTGTCTTTGTGAAGTAATAATTTTTTAACAGGTTTAGGTGGTGTTGATACTTCTCTTATAATTATTTGGTTTCTATTTGTGTTTAGTGTTTCTTCCGTGATAGGAATTCCAATAATTGGGTTTTCGTCGCTAGAGTGAATGGTGTTTATATCTTCACTGGTATTATTTACAATTGATTCTTCTGTTTTGTTGGTGTTAACAACTTGGGTGTCTTCAGTCTCATGTTTGTCATTCGGTGTGTCTGTATTAAGTTCTTGAGCAAAGGCGGTGTAGTAGGAGGCTGCATCTGTTGCTAGCTCGTTGTCTGCAAGTGACAAGGTTGCCGGATCTTCTGTAAGTCTTTCATACGTTTGGTTCACGAAGTCGTCCAAGTCTTCTATGTCTTCAAGACGTTGGTCTAGATCGGGTTGGGCGGCTGTAGATAGATTGTCATCGTTCCTTTGGTTTCGTTCTTCGCTCATCTTTCGCCTCGTGTCGTGAATGAAGCGTTGTATAGCATTTAGTTCGTTATACTCCTTCTGGTTTGTTATCTCGTTTGCATTTAATTCAATCCGAGAAAGTGCGTCTGCGTTGGAATTGAGACATCCTTTCTTATATATAATTTCGTACTCGTATTCTTCGAGCTTTAGGCGCCATCTTACCAATTTCGAACTGGGTTCTTTTAGGGAGAAGATCCACTGTAATGGTCTATGATCTGTGATGATTTTAAACTTGCGTCCGTACAAGTAAGGCCTAAAGTATTTGGTGGCCCATACGATACCGAGTAGCTCCTTTTCTATCGTACTATAATTTTGTTCAGATTGATTCAACGTTCTACTGGCATATGCTATAGGTCGATCTTGTCCTACAGTTCCTTGAGAAAGTATTGCTCCCAGGGCCAAGTTACTTGCGTCAGTGGTGAGAATAAACTCTTTTGTAAAGTCTGGATATTGTAGTATTGGTTCATCCACTAAGAGATTTTTGCACATTTCGAAGCATTCTTTATATTCTAAATCATTTATGTCAATTCGTGCATTCTTCTTAAGGCACTTTGTGAGTGGTTTTGTAATTTTGGCAAAGTCCTTTATAAATTTTCTGTAGTATCCAAGTAACCCAAGAAATCCTTTGATTTCTTTGGTAGTTTTAGGAATTGGGTATTTTTTTATGGCTCTTATGTTTTCAGGATTCGGTTTTTACTCCTTCGGGAGTGACAATGTGTCCTAAGTATGCAACTTCCCTTTTCAGGAATTCTGACTTGTCGAGTTGGATTTTTAGTCCAGCATCTCTAAGGCGGTTGAATATTTGCTTGAGGTTATTAATATGATCTTGTAGGCTGACGCTAAAGACAATAATGTCATCGAGGTACACAAGACAGATGGTGTTCACGAGTCCTCTTAGAATTTGGTCCATTACTCTTTGGAATGTTGCCGGTGCGTTCTTTAACCCAAAAGGCATTCTTAGGAATTCATGATGTCCAAGTTCGGTGCTGAACGCCGTTTTTTCAATACTATCCTGTTCGATTTCAATTTGGTGAAATCCTGATGCAAGGTCAAGTGTCGTGAAGTATTGGCACTTGCCTAGTTTGTCCAATAAATCATTAATATTTGGCAGTGGATATCTATCACTCACAGTTTTTTCATTTAGTCGTCTATAATCTACGACTAGACGCCATTTCTGCTTTCCGGATGCGTCTTGTTTCTTTGGCACGATCCAGATTGGTGAATTCCACGGTGAAAAGGAGTGCCGGATTATTCCTTGATCTAGCATTTTTTCCACTTGATTTTTTACCTCTTCTTTGTGTACTTCCGGGTATCGATATGATTTAGTGTAGACAGGGTCTTCATCTTTTGTTCTAATACAATGTTTGATCTTATTAGTAAATGTTAGATCATTGCCTTCAATGTGAAATATGTCTGCGTATTGGTCCAGTAGCAGTTTAATTTTTTCCTTTTCTTCAGGGTTCATGTGGTCGCTTCTGATTAGTTCAAAGGTGAATTGGTTCGCATTTTCATACAGGATGTTCATATTAGATTCTGGAATGTTTGATGTTGTGAATGGTTTTAATCTTAGGTTTGGTTTCAATTTCATGTCTTGTTCCTGTTTTGAACGGTTGATCACGGTGCAGAGGGCCTTGCCGTCTTTTACTGTTGCAATCCCTTCTTGAATGAGCATGTGACCGGATTCTGATTTGGTTTGTGGAATGAAAGCTTCACCATTAATTATATTTGAAACGTTTAATTGAATCACTTGTTCACTTTCGGGTAAAATACGGATTGTGTTCAATTCGATATTAGTGTCGCGGAGTTCCATTGGAATTTCTGTATACTTGTTTTTGAGTGTATTATTAGGTATATCTACAGTTAGTCCAAGTTTTTCTAGAGTATCCATTCCTAGTAGACAATCGAAATAACTATGAAAGTTAAAAATATGGAATTTCAGGTCAGTTTTAATTTTGAAAATTTCAGGAGATGGAATTTTAATACTGTATTTTTCGTTACTTACTCCGTGTGCTGTACAAATTTGGAAGGGATCTGGTCGTATGTATTTGTTGAAGAGTTTCTTAGCTATTTCTGGTTTGATAAAGGATTTGGTGCTTCCAGTGTCGATCAAAGTTTTTAGGTTGTGTTCGGGTAATGTTAAGTATGGTAATTTATTTTCGTGATTAGTCAGGTTCATTAGAGTTCCTGAGTGTCCGAGGCTTCGTTGCGAAAATCCGCAGCATCGCTTTCGTAATAATCCACATTGTTTGTGATGTCTGGGTCGTACTGTTCAGATGTTTGTTCAGAAGGATCATAAATTTCATTTCCTGGTTCTTGTTCGATGTTGTGGAAGTTTGTGTTGTTACGTGTTGTCTGTGCGCTCATTGGGACAGGTTTGGGTAGTGAGTTGGTAGGTTTTGAATTCCACACATTTTGAGAGGAGTTGTTTGGTCTTGACCAGTTGCTGTTGTTGTTGTTGTTGTTTCCCCAAGTATTGTTAGGTCTTGATTGGTTGGGAGATTGTTGGAATGGGCGATTTGAATTAGTATTGTTTGATTGGTTGTTGAACCGATTGTTGGAGTTATTGTTAGGGAAGGATCGGTTCATGGGGGGAATGTAACGGTTGTTACTATTATTACCATTTGTTTTTTGATTTTGTTGATATTGTGATGTGTATTTGTTGTTTTGTTGGTTGGTATATTGTTGGCCTAAGTTTCTTTTTGTCGCGTCTATCTGGAAGTCGTTTGTCAGTATATTTAGTGCAGCGTTGAGATCAGCGGGATCTCTTGTTCTCATTAAAGAACCGAGAGGTTCTTTCAAACCTTTGAGGAACGTCCTCAACCCTACTTTGGCCACATAGTTTTTCACGTGTTCCGCGCCTTCAATAGCATGAGTATTGATGTAACTTGAATGGAGATTAATATGCTGTTGAATTTTCTGATGAAATTCGAAAGCTGTTTCGTTGAACTGTCGCATATTGCACAGTTCTAATGTGAGGGTATAACAATCGCGTTTGTCCCCGTACGTATTTAACAGTGCTGTTTTTAGTTCGTCCCATGTGGTAATATTGTATGTACTCAGATTTATTTTGGCATCACCCTTTATCTTTGCCTTCAGTGAGTTCATAAGATAAATGTTTTGGAAGTCATTGACGTCCGTGGCATTATAAAAATGCTTGACAAGGCTTTCCGAAATGGAAAGAAATTCCGATAAGAGTTCAACTTCTCCAGTGAACTCTGGCACCATTCGAAGGTGGTCATTTTTTAATTCAGGCATTTTTGGGCTTGAATTTAGACTAAAACTTGAAAATAGTTTGATAAGATCGTCTTGAAGATGATCGTCTGTGTTATAATCGTATCCGC
Organism: Bactericera cockerelli; assembly: GCA_024516035.1. Classification (NCBI taxonomy): domain Eukaryota; kingdom Metazoa; phylum Arthropoda; class Insecta; order Hemiptera; family Triozidae; genus Bactericera; species Bactericera cockerelli. The sequence goes on from JAMCCL010000044.1 coordinate 107,154, forward strand.
AGTATAGATCGTCTGACGGAAATGATCGTATACTGTCGGAATCACAAGAGGATGCCGTTTTGAAAAGTAATTCTAGATAATTCTAAATAAATTTAAAAATAAAATAAAATAAAAATGGAAAATGTAAAACCTTCAAATAATATTAAAATCTTACAATACAAGAAAGATAATCAGCATCCTTGATTGAATTTGGAGATCTGGAGAAGAGCCGGATGAGCAATTGCGTTGCGACAGGGTCCTTGAGCGATTCAGGGGTTGTCGGTGTTTGTCTCGATCCGTGGGTTGTAGTATTCGCAAGATGAGTCAGGAACAGATGAAATTGTGGGGTAGTTGTTCGGGTCTCTGATGTTAAACACTTGATTTTCAGAGTTAATTTTTTTTTATTATTTTGGGGATAGGTTCGATAGGATACCTTGGAAAATATGCGCTTTTCCGGAAGAATATCCTACTTTCGACTGCGCCAGTTATATTTAGAGAAATAGAGAAGGTCTTTTTAAAAATGTTTATTTCAAAATTCCCCAAAATTTATTACAACTTAAAAAATAATAATAAGACAATTAAAAATGATAAAAACACAATAAAAATAGATAATTTGAAATAATGAAATGAAATACGTGATTAACAGTAATATAATCAACGATTGATTAATTAAACAGATAAGAAATAAATTATTAAAAATAACTTGAGAAATATTATAAAAAACACGTAATATTCTGCTCGATGCAGAAGAACAATAATTATACGCACAAGATCTGCGATGGATCGGGAATTGGCTCTGACTGACTAACTAGCTACGATGCAAGCGAGTGCACCGTGAGATATGCTGACTCAGGTGTGCTAGGTCAGCAGTTAGGCTCGCATAACTTGAATAAAAGGCGGGGCCATAAATAGATTTCAATAATTTTTTTGGGGAAGGTCCACAAATAACTAATATATTTTTTGGGAAGGGAGGGATGAATTTGGGAACTGAAATATTTTTGGGGAACGACTTGGCGGGACTTTTTTTATGTCACGAAGTGATATTTTTTGGGGAACAAGTATGTATGCAAGGATTTTAGTTCCGATTAACCCAAACCGAAATAGTAGAATAAATACATCTAAAAATAGGTACGATATTTCTTGGTTCAGTCACGTTTGAGCTACGCTTACGTGTATAATCAGTATGATTGGGTCCGTTGAATTATTATCCACAAGAAGACAGGAAAGAATTTTGTAGTTATACGTGAATATTTCGACAAATCGCGGCAGGTTCACCTCGCCATACACTTTCCAACTGGCACCTGTCACAGATCAACAGAGAGAGCTTAAACCTGTCAACTTTTTATACCTTTCCAATTTACCTGCAGGTAAACTCTTCAGTTAAAGCGGACTGGTAAAACCGTTCCAGAATCAATTAATATGCGACATGACGCTTGCATTCTGAACCTGCACTATTATTAACCTGATAAAGAGGAGACAACATGAGAGACAGGGGACAACTTGAGAAATGGATATGGAGAGGTAAGAAAGGCTAATGAGAGGCAGAGAGAAAAAGAGAGAGAGTCTAATTTTTCCGTCGTAAAAGACAAGGAAAGTTAAAAGAAGCAGCCTCAAAGCGGGTGGAGAGGAGATATAAGGAGAGACAGAGAGAGAGTTGGAAGGTAAGAGAATACTTGAAACATCGAAGATTAGAAAATTTCATATTTGCAGAGTTGACAAATTTGTCCTCATCATAAAGATGAGCCAAGAACAGGCGACAGCTATTTTGTCTCTTTCGCACATAATTCTTCTATCATAGATCATACCTCATTTTAACGGCTCTTATAATCTTTTGTATAAAGTAACGAAAATTTACAATACAAATATAAGCAATCGGTGAATCAGAAATTAAGAGACCATTAAGTCTGACTGAAAAACCTGCCCTACGCTGTTTTCCCATCCAGAAAGGATGAAACTTTGAATAATAATATCGCCTTATTTATACTGCCCGATAAGGACTATTAAAGTCCCATTATTCCAGCAGTAAGCTCAAGACATGTTATTATGTGGTTAAAATCCCAAATGAGAGGATAACTTGTCATGAATACACCAGTTCTCGTCAAATCAATGAAGATCAGCAACTTCCAGGGAGATCAGGACTTAGCATTTTCTACCCTCAGAGTCTTATCATTATGTAGTCACAAACTCAAATGAATAAGGAAAAATTGTTGCACTGGGTGGGATTCAAACCAGCGGATCCCTACGCTACCTTGATTACCAGACTAGCGCGTTAACCATCACCTGAAGTAGAGTTAAGCTTTCATAGTTTGGAATACAACGTCAGCTTTGAAATCACATACAGTTTGGTATTTCGACACTGGTTGGCGAATGACAGTTAGTAAAAAGAGCGCACTCCCGCACGCATATTTTGCTTATTGTATAAATAAGAAAATTAACTGATATAAGCCCCTTCCCACCTATCTTCTGTAACCATTACATTGGATTTATTTTGCAGATTGATAAAAAAAACATATGTAGACAAGAAAGAATGTACTAGTTAAGAGTCGAATCGGTTCAGAGGGAGATGGGCTAAAATTTCCTAGGATTTTATATAATACAGTAGAATGGACGAAATAAGTTTTTGCGGTAATTTGGGATAATTCTTTTACATCTTGACCTATGTTCTCCCCTTTATGTTAATATTTTCTGAGCGTGCCGCAAAAAGGAGCTCGCGGGCCGCGGGTTGGACAATCCTTATTTAGTCCATCGAAAGATGTGTTCAAAAATGCCTAATTAAATTTTCGCTGTACTTTGGCCTCAAATCACCAGGCTACGAGACTACCGCCTTATGAATCAAGCTACTGAGGTCACTATTCGCATTACTGCTTCTCATGAATGGCATCTTCTGCTTTGTTCTTTTCAACCTTAATAAATTCTCATTTCCCTTGACCAGTGATTCCCAAACTTATTTATTTACTGCCTCTAGCATTGTTAAAGGCCGAATTTTAAACAGGATTCAAATGAGATAAAACTGGACTGTCCCTCAACACGGGCTATAGGTTTTGGTTGAAATTGCGACTTGAGGGCGTATTTGGCTTATCTTAACTTTAATCCTGTTTCATAATTTTTCCCTAAATGCTCACTATTAGCTAATACTTGTTGAATCGTTGCATTATAGGAGGTCGCGTACCCCAGGTTGGGAAATACTGCTCAAAGTTTGATTTATATCCTTGAGATATTGTTTTTCCTAAACGAGGTATCTGTTTGAACTGTTTCATCCAAAGAACAATATCTCTCCCTCCCTTATCTATCGCCCCCTCCCCTACTTATCGACCCCTCCCCTCTTTTTTCTTTCCAATATCCCTACTCCCTAACATGTTCATTCATTGCATGCTGCTTGACTAATTGCAAAGTTTTGTACGAAAGGACAATGTGATCAAGAATAATGATACGAGTACCAACTAACTATTCTACGATTATTTTTGTAAAATTTTAATTAAAAATACAAAATAATTCATCACTTTTAATTTTGTTTTACGAATGGTGTCTTTTATCATAATGATAATGAATATCGGAAATTTTCTGACAGGTGATGGCCAAGACTAAAACTGTTCTGTTTCTTAAAACAACGAGACGAAAACTGTACTTATATGCGGTGTTGCTTCGTGATCGAATGACTTTCACTTACACATATACATAGATACATAATTACGAGTATGTAAGTAGGTACTAAAACTTAATAAATTATCATTATATCTTATGAAATTATCAAAGTTATCAAAGCGCAAGAAATTCAGCAAATATCACTTGAAGAAGACACAAAAATATAAGTACACTCTCAATTTTTAATTATTATTTATTAAAAAAAAAAAAAAAAAAAAAATATTTAAACTTGATCCTGGTGTTTTTAATTAAAAATGTAAAAATGAAATATATCTTTAATCTATGTACATATATCTACAGTATTTTACAATACATACTTTTATGTGTACTCACAATATTCTGGCAAAACTTTTCTCCGCCTCGTTGTTATGAAGTCTAAAAATGTAGGAGTAACTTTTTCATGCAGACGGCACTATTTCTTGTTTTCGTTTTGAACATTTCATCGTTTTATTATACTTTTAAATTAGACTGTTACTGCTAAATTATTACAATGTACTAGCCGCTTTGCGTCCAGGGCTGTTGTCAGGGTCTTTCTCAGCTTTGCTAGGCACCGCCCGAAGTTGGCTGCCACTCTGGATTCCAATTTTTTTACCCTTGTGGTGCCCAGGCATCTGTATTTCGGTTCACCTGTCCTGTGAACGACCCTGGCTATGCCCGATTTATGAATTGAGGTTGTTATCTTCTATCATGAATAGAGTGGAGGTGCATCGTTAACACCAACAAACTGTAACTCGTAAGACGTTCCTGGCCAGAAAGAGAAAAGGCACTGGCAGAGTTCAAAATGAGGCTTTTCTTTATATTTAACTAGCGGGCTGCACCCGCTTCGCCAAGCCATCACACACACCGCACCCACACACCACATACACACACCTCACACACCCATCCACACACACACACACATCCACATCCACACACACACCCATACACACACCCACCCAAACACATACACACACACACACACACACACACACACACACACACACACACACACACACACACACACACACACACACACACACACACAACCATCATATCTGTAAATTTCAAAATCCCAAGCCAAATCTATTGATAATGTAGCAAACTGGACTATATTTCAAGAACGGTTTGTCAGAATATGGCAACAAAGGGCTCAAATAAAAGCATGTGATGTTCACAGACAGTTTTTACAATTTAAAATATAGGTCCTCGCGACAAATTTTAAGTTCCGCCCTGGAATCTACTAAAAAACGTGAAAAGTCTGAAAAAAAGGTCGAAATTTCTAACATTCTGGCTTATATCTCGAGAACGGTACGTCAGAATGTGGCCTGAAATGAATTAAATGAAAGCTAGTTTTGTCTAATGTGTTATTAAATAATAAAAAATTTAGGTCCTCGCGACAAATTTTAGGTTCCGCGCTGGAATCTGCTAAAAAACGTGAAAAGTCTGAAAAAAAAGGTCGAAATTTCGAACATTCTGGCTTATATCTCGAGAACGGTACGTCAGAATGTGGCCTAAAATGAATTAAATGAAAGCTAATTTTGTCTAATGTGTTATTAAATAATAAAAAATATAGGACTTTTGAAAGTTTCCCTGGTGTCTTACAGCAATTTTACTTCGGGTCGTCTCTCATCAATATTTTGCTATCTCTTACCGTTTCGCCTAAACAATTCCTGCACACAAAGATACAAAGATTCAAAGATACAAAGCCCGTCCATATTTCTCATTTATATATAGAGATATAGTTTAATAATAAAGGTATAATATAAGAGCACTCTGTGATAAATTGTTTGGATATATCCTTTTATAATATAAGGAGCTAAATAAATTTCATTGCAATACTAGAAATAATTCTCGCTTTTCTTCAGAATAGGAGAACATTAGAATTTCTCCAACACTTTTACTTCTTATTCTTAGTTTATTCGTTGACTTCTGGGAAAATCTAAATTAAATTTATTTCTATTTATACTTAATATTACTTATAATGGAATTTATTAGAATTGAACTTCAAGTGTTTTTTATTGGGACATATTTTTATTGCCAACTTAAAAGGAAATTTTCTCGAAAATTTGAACATTGCGAAATTGAATTCATTTAAAGCATGTTAAGGGCATTTTCAAAAGATTCTTGTTTTGTTTTCTTTTGATAGATTATGTTTCAGTTAAACTTTTCATCCGTTTGACCTAATAACGCTTATTGAAAATTTATGATTGTTCCGATATGATTGTATCATCAGTCAGTATAAACAGAAAAGTGAGAAGTTGTACTAGATGTATAGCATCTAGTATAGATGTATAGATGTATAGCAACTAGCGATAGATGTATAGCAAGCTAATTAGAATACTAGAAGGAATCCTAGAATCAGTAAGTTTGTTAAAATTAATAGATAATCGTACGTAAATGGGAGGTCTTTTTTTAATCAAATTTTCAAATGAAATCTGGGGGTGTGGCACGATTTTAGATTTTTTGTGTCAAAGTTGGCAACGAATAAAATCGACCAAAGAAAGATGTAGTATATTTTTTATACCTATCTCCTGAAACACCCTGTAAGGTACAAGTTCATTCTATTTCTTTTCTAATCTCTCCATAATGTTGTTTTCAAAGGATCTGATACTTCAAGTGACCCTTGAGCTCTGTAGATTATGTCCCTTGCTATATGAAACGAATAGCACTGAGTTACACTTGAGTTAACACAGTAAGATTGAAAAGAAAAAAATAGTAGAGCTGGCTACACACTATCGAATTTATCCTTGAGAATTATCCGAAGAAGATCGTCCCTTTGGTGTTGCAGCGTTGGTACAAACTCTAGATAGGTACCTACTCAATACAGGATTTTTTTCGTCGGATAATTAATGTGAATGTATGTGTGTGGGTAGGAAAATCAATAGATAGTGTACCTACCAGACTGCGTGGTCTAACGGTTGTGACTACTGCCCGTAGTCCAGAGATACCGAGTTCGATCCTCGTTTGGAGTAGACTTTTCCGACAAAATTCTGTCCCAAAACACATGAGACTGGCATTATCGACCCTGCCCAGGCTGGATGAGGTTAATGTGGGTAACTGGTACGATTCCCAGAGAATGGAGGGTAACACCCCTGTCCTGATCAGGACGTTAAAACCAAAAAGAAGGGCATCCAGCATCCAGCCATAAAAAACGTACTCCACCGAACCTGAAACATGAGGTTGAACAATGCCGAACCCAATAGCAACCTAGGCTAATATGGGACAAAGGCAAGGCAGATGGGTAGTGTATGTGTGTGGGGAAATCCAACAGATCTGCGAAAACTGTGTGAGATCTAATCAGTCCATAAATCCATCTAATATATGGGTGTACACATTAGGTGATTTCTCTATGGGTGTACAGACTGTAGTGTACTGTACACATTAGGTACCTACAGTATACAACTATATACATACCTTACCATATCCTTTCGATTTTATATTTCAGATTTATCTGACGTGTAAATTCGATGGTGTATAGCTAGCTCAATAGGTACGCTTTCATTAGTTTGAGAGAGAGAGAGAGAGAGAGAGAGAAAAAAAAAACTATTGTAGATACATTCCTACATAGTATACATACTCTGCATAAGTATGTATATCTATATAATGAACATAATAAATTTCAAGGTTCAGCGTGAGGTAAAGAAAACGAGAAAATAATTGTCTTACAAGTGCAGAGAGAAATAACTACATAGTTGTATTTTACACGCGAACACTAGTTAATAATAGTAATAATTTTTGCTGCCCGATTAAGGCTAAAGAGTCCTTTTATTCCAGGTCAAATCGTCCCCAAGCTAATTCTTGGATAGCACCTTAAACCAGTCTGGACTCTACCACCAATGATTGTAAGCGATTACTCGGGCTCTGTTAGAAATAAATAAAATCTCTTCTGGGATAATTTTGCTAGCTCATAAGGTAACATGTTAGGATGAACTTTGCAGATCTGTTAAGGTTGTCTTTTTATGTTGTTGAAATTTTGTACACACGTCATATAAATTATGATCAATAAGACCTTAGCCACAGCTATGTAAGAAAAAAGTCTAATAGGGTAATTTTTTGTGCGTTTGAGTATATTTTCAATTTTTCTGATATAACTACCTTCTCATGTGCATATTTCTACCGTATATGACACATAAATAAATAGATTAGAAAACAGATTACACGCTTCAGAACATGGGTATTGGAAATCACACAGTCCCTTGCGAGCGTCGAGCACAAATTCGATAATCTCCCCGCATTATATTGGAATTTTATTCAATTTCAGAATCACCACAGATACAAATTGTACGCGGTCTCCTCTTAATACCTTCTATGACGGAGTGAAATAATTGAAAACTCCCACTGAGAGCTCGAATTAAACTGAAATAAAATTGCAAACGCAGGAACCTCAGCCGAGAAATATTTTAAATGGAATAATGGAGAAACAAACTGGTGTGACACCACACGAGTTTCCTTATCACTCGAAAATAATTCTAATTCCACCACTGGTGACTCAACGGTAACAGTTAGCAAATTCGTAATCAGCACCTCAAAATCATTGGATTTGATGTGTCACAACCCCCATCTAAAATGTATAAAAATTTAGTCCATGCGGGGGGACGCTCCAAAGTACTGATAAATTGGGGCCGGGTTCTAAAAAGTTGAAGATAAAAAAAGAATCTGAGTAAACCTCTTTATTCCAAGAGAAGTTTGTTCTCTAATTTCTACTTTCCTTATCCTATAATCAGCAAATTATATTTATTAGCCAGGTCGGCCGACCCTAAGGGATTAAGTTTCATTTAATAAAAAAAAAAAAAAAAAAAAAACCAACGGTGCGGACCAACTTTAAAACCTTAAATAGAAAGGTATGTCTTGTGGCATATTGCTTTAAAGGCCTCATTAAAAGAAGTTTTTGCGACAAATTTTAGTGAGCTACAACATACCGTTCTCGACATACCCATAAATCGTTAATTGTAAGTTTCTGAAGGATGATTTTACTTCCGAGAAATTTCTAATATTAGAAATCGGAAGTATTGTGTTCGTTTTTGTAAAAAAAAATATTTTTTTGCTCCGATTTCAATTTTTTTCATATTTTTGGACGTTTCATAACCTACTGAGTAAATTTGGTTTTGTGTCCGTCTGTCGGTCTGTCGCTCTGTCGGTCTGTCGGTCTGTTAAAACGATTCCTTGTAACGCGCAAATCTCGAAAACTACTCAACGGATTTTGATGAAATTTTGCACACATCTAGGAGATATTCTGTAGATGGTCCCATTTTAAATTCATCGAATTCATACTAGCGGTTCTGGGTGAAAGAGGCCATGCGCCTGACCACTAACTTTTTTCTTAAACGCTTATATCTCGTGAACGGTACATCCGATTTCGATGAAATTTTGTAAAAATATGAATATTATAGTTTTACATAGGCTATTTATATTTATTATTAAATTAATTATAATTTGACTCTGATATTGAAGAAAATCCGAAATTTTGGACAAAAAAGTAAAAAAATAAGGACCACGACTTGCCGATACAGAATTTTTTGTAGAATTTAGAATGTAGGAAAAACAATATTCTACCATATAAAACAAATTTGAAGAAAATCGGTTGAGCCGTTTTGGAGATACAAGTAATTTTCTACAAAATCTCAAAATTGGCACGTGTTTACAATATGAAGCAATCACGAGGAAGTATTGTGTCCATAATTGGCAGTGTTTTTTTTTTTATGTTAACTCCTTTTATCGAGACCTTTGGAACAAGGTATAACTCGATTTGTTTTTCAGTTAAACTTTTGTCCGCTGGTCGTCCAGCTGGCTGACGAAACCGACAAAAAACTAATAGCAACAGAATAGGTCGAGTTACATTTTGTTCGAAAGATCTAGATAGAAGGATTTTACAACAAAAATAATTACCTATTCTTCTGAATCGTACGGTTAACGAATTATAGGTCAGAACATTGGGGTATTATTAGCCAGGACGGCCGACACTGTATCTCTAGAACGGTCCGTCGTAACTCACTGAAATTTGTTGCAATGAACTTCTCTCATTGAAGCATTTAAAACAATATCCTACAAGACATACCATTCTATTTAAGATTTTAAAGTTGGTCCGAGCCAGCCTGACTGAGGCAGTGTAGGCATTTATTTTATTATTTGTTTTGCTGAAACTTAATCCCCCAAAAAATTAAGGAATACAGGTTTTTGCGTATTTCTTTATTTTCATCCTTTCTTGAGATACGGGGGTGGGGTGGGAACTGTGGACACCCTGTATGTATATAAATGTATAAATCTGATTAATAAATTTCACAGTGCGTTGCAAGATTTATAAAATGATTTGGTTTAGTGTGAGGCTTTGTGTCTGGTGTCGTGTTTGCATGTGTTTCTACGGAGCTGTTTAAACGGTAGCTAGAATATTACAAAAATAAAGAGCCAGAGATATTTTTAAACTCGGAATAAATAAAATTAATGTCCCAATTGTTACTTCACTATCAGTAAATTAGCTTTGTGGAGTTTGTGGTGATATTTATGTATATTATAAATATATGTATATTTAAAAATTATAAGTAAAACTCGGGGAGAAGACTACTGAAAACTGTAATTATGTCATTTTTTTAAGTTATAGAGGAGGCACTTGTAAAGACTTTCTTCTGAATAATTTAACTTTATAAAATAGAAAAATTAAAGAAAGCTGAGGTAGGTACCCAGCTTTCTTGGGTGTAGCCAGGATTTTGGCTAGGAGGGGCAGCTGATGAGGCAAATCAATAATACCTAGTGAACAATCAATAATGCTGAGTTACGCTAATGCTGAGTATTACTTCCGATAAATGTCTAATGTTAGAAATGGAAGTATTGTGTTAGTTTTTGTAAGTAAATAATATTGTTTTACAAAATTTTCTCGTGAACGGTTCACGAGAAAATTGTACATGCATATCATTTTGTGTTTCACATAGTGCATTTGTAATTATTTTTTAAATAAAATATGATTTAGCTCTGATATTTAAGAAAATCGATAATTTTAAACAAAAAAGTGCAAAAATAAGGTCTTGATAATACAGAATTTTTTATTGGAATGTCGAAAAAACGATATTTTACTATATAAATGAAATTTGAAGAAAATCGGTTCAGCAGTTTTGGATATACGAGTTATTTAGAATAAAATCTCAAAATCACGAGGAAGTATTTTGTCCATAATTGGCAGTGTTTTTTTTAATAGCAGAGCTCCTCGGGGAAACATACCAAAATCAGGTCCGTAAAGTTGTTAACTCATTACGAATAATTGTTGCCGATTAAGAAGGTAAATTATACCAGATGGTGTGAGAAAAGCTGAATTCTATTTACCTATTTTTGTGGAAAGAGACACCACTAGCTGTGTAAAATATTTTGTATAACTTACCGCGGGCATAGCTCCGGTTCCGTTTGATCACCTTTTCCGCATTTTTGCGCGCAATGTAGAACCACTCGCTCGTGTTGCTTAGATATTTGTACTCGACGGCTAAATCTTTTGCCAGAATTGGCCCCTCGGGCAGGCGATACGCATAGGGGCAGAAGAGCCAGTAATCCTTGTACTGGTACTGATCGTAACAATTTCCGGCAGCGAAGATGTCGTCATCAAATTCAACCATTGAGATGACCCCCGCATGCATCATGTACTCGGAATGAACCACTTCTCTGGCGGCATATTTCCACAGACGTGTGAGCATATTGGCACGATTTACTGCCACGTCAGCCTCCACACGAAATCGTTCCTGAAAAAAGTAATACAAAAAAATATGTAAAAACATTAATGAGGTTTTATATTTCTCCAGTGAAAAACAAATAATATAATCACTTATATAATTAATATAAAACGACTCAGAAGCTTAATCGATCGGTGGTTCAAGTCCCAGTTTCAGCGTAGATTTAGTAAAGCGAGTTTTAGTAGTGGTGATATCACGAAAGTAATTAGCACAAGTAATATGATAATTAAAAAAAATATATAATTATTAGGTATACATAATACGAGTATAATATACACATAGGTACCTACTTACTAAACTTATGGAGACGAAGTTATTGTGATCAACACAAATACTAAAATTTAGTATTCTCATGTCCAAAAATGTAACTCATGAGTTTAAGTCGTTCTATTGGCCAATTAGGCAACATTCTCTTTTTTTACTGAGTTCAGATTGGATTTTGGACATATACACTTATACAGGGTATCCCACCAAAGTTGAACACCTCAAATTACTCGGCCTCTGAAAGAGTTTTTGAAAAATAAAAAATCCTAGGGTACATGAGCTAATTATGCGGTTTCAGTCATAATTTTTTTTTTATACAGGGTGGTTCAAAAGTCAGAAATTGAGGTGTCAACTTTCGATTTTTAAATAGATCGACCTGAATTTTATTTGATAATTTTATTTCTTAATGGTTCTTGAGTACTTTTTTAAAAAAAATATTACATACAGGGTGGTTTTTTTTTCGACCAATTTTTTTTCTAAATCTCAAATAACTCAAGTTCGTTTAATTTTTTCGATAACAAGAATAAAGAGTGTTTGTGTAATGAATACATGCACTTTCAATTTGCATCAAAAAATTTTATACAGGGTGGTTCACAAGTGAAATATTGACTTAATTTTTTAAAACCGAGTTTTTTTAAAAATTTTATTTAGGATTAATAATTCTCGTCTAATTTTACACATTTTTCGTTAGTCATATCGAAAAACAAAACTAAAGTGTTGTACATTATGAGACATAATTTTTTTGCAATACCCTGTATGCGGGCAGTGAAAGAGACGTAAAATTAAATAAAAAAACTAAATATGCAAGAAAAACTTCGATTTTTAATTAAATTAAAAAGTTATGGTGTTTTAAACTTTTAACTAATATTGTCACATGGACCACCCTGTAGATATTTTCTTAAAACATCACATGGGTAGTCGAAATTGTCTAAAATTCAACGAGGAGTCCAAATCTGAAAGAAAAAAATGAATACAAAAAGCCATTTTCAATATTTTGTCCACACCTACCTACATTTTATTTCAAGTTTTAAAATCATTCAGTGTGGACACCAAATTGAAAATGGCTTCAAAAATTCGTGTTTTTTACTTGTTTTTCCCCCACGATTCGAAGTTTTCGTTGAATTTTATACAACTTCGAGTACCCATATGATAGTTTAAGAAAATATCTACAGGGTGGTCTATGCGACAATATTAGTTAAAACACCATAACTTTTTAATATCATTAAAAATCGAAGTTTTTCTTGCATATTTAGACTTTCTATTTAATTTTACGTCTCTTTCACTGCCCGCATACAGGGTGTTTCAAAAAAATTATGTCTCATATTTTACAACTTTTTAGTTTTTTTTTTCGATATGACTAACGAAAAATGTATAAAATTAGACGAGAATTATTAATCTTAAATAAAAAATTAAAAAAACTAGGTTTTAAAAAAAAGGAAGTCATTATTTCACTTGTGAACCACCCTGTATAAATTTTTTTGATGCCAATTGAAAGTGCATGTATTCATGACACAAACATTCTCTATTCTTGTTATCGAAAAAATTAAACGAACTTGAGTTATTTGAGATTTAGAAAAAAATTGGTCGAAAAAAAACCACCCTGTATGTAATATTTTTTTTTTAAAGTACTCAGGAACCATTTAGAAGTAAAACTATCAAATAAAATTCAGGTCGATCTATTTAAAAATCGAAAGTTGACACCTCAATTTCTCACTTTTGAACCACCCTGTATAAAAAAAAATTATGACTGGAACCGCATAATTAGGACATGTACCCTAAGATTTTTTATTTTTCAAAAACTCTTTCAGGGGCCGAGTAATTTGAGGTGTCCAACTTTGGTGGGACACCCTGTATTATGTGTAGGTAGGTACCAAGTAGAAATTTCCTTTTGTGCCTGTAATGACTCAATATAAGTAATATATAGGTATTAAAGATATAATAATATGATATATCTATGAATCAAGCTCGCCGGGAGGTGATCTCTCGTCAAGAGTAACGCGCCGAAACAGCGTTAACACGAAACAGAGTTTGTTTACATTATTCCACATAAAATAAAACCCTTCTGTCTTCTGATACACGCAGAGAAATTTTGTGAAAAGGGAAAATTCGTGAACGTGTGATTTTTTTTCTCACGTCATTACACTTCCTAAAAAGTTAATGGCACAATCCTACATTAACCTCCTCCGCTCTAACAATGTTCGCCTGGTTGAAACATGGCTCCGTCCAGTGAGGCGGAAGAACAATAGAATTAATGAGGAGCTATCTTGGGTTTTGCATTTCCGATTTACCGACAAATTTTGCAGGCCCACATTAACTTAATTTTTACTTTCCTTATCCTATAATAAGGAAAGTATTGTATTCGTCGAAAATTTGAACTACCCAGTTTTTCACATTTCTGGACGAATCATAGCTTCAGGATACCAAAAAAGTTGTTTTAAGCCATTGGTCCGTGCTGTCTGTCTGTCTGTCTGTGAACAGGATATCTCAAGAACGGTAAGAGCTAGAGACTTGAAATTTGCAAATCAATTTTATACACCAGACGAACCACGAAACTTTTGGTTGAAATCGGCCGCAAAATGCGGCCGCAGGGCCGCAAATATTGGCCGCAAGCGCCGCTTCTATGAATTGGTTAAAGATACAAAAAAAGTTAGAGAACAACATTTTTTTAGATTAAAAAAATAATAGGGGTCTCTTCTGATCATTTTTTTGATATCTTGAACTTTATGGACCTCGGCCCAATTTACCGGTATTTTGGGGGGGACCCGCTTTGACTAACTTTTTTATTATTCATCCTAGATAGGCATTGTGACTTATCAAATCCAATGATTTTGAGGTGCTGATTACGAATTTGGCTTTGATTTTTAGCTAACTGTTACCTTCGGGTCACCAGTGGCTTTTGGTCCTGTTCCCATTCATAATATGATAAGGAAAGTCGTGTGATGTTTACACCAGATTTTTTTTGCTATTTATTTGCAAGGTCACAACCACATACTCACTCACTCACTCTCTCTCTCTCTCTCTCTCTCTCTCACACACACACACACACACACACATCACACATCACACAAAATACAGTATACAGTATACATGAAACATGCCATAAAGTCTCACCCAGGTCTGGGTTTCTCGAAAAAATATTATCGCAAAACGCAATTTATTTATTTTCAGGGGTATTCATTTTTAGTACAAAAAAATTGCCTAAACGGCCCCAGTCAGGTTGGGGATGGACCAACTTTAAAATCTTAAATGAATTGTTACGTCGGGTGGCATAGTTTTTAAGGTATATATTATATCGCATTGTAAGTATGTACCCCAAAACATCAAAAAAAGAGAGAGAGAAAAAAAAAAAAATTAATATAAAATTTGAAACTTTAATAACGTATTTAAATATATAATGACTACAAATCACTATTACAATGAAGATTATCGACATATACATGAAACAACATACAACACAAGAAACATCAATTTTATAAAACCACCAATATGAAATAAATATGGAGAAACAACATTAAAAGGGCTGGGTGGAAGAGATTGCTCAGGCAAGAACCCTGCCCTTTAGGTAGAACTTTAGCTTCCTTCTCTTTTTTTTCTTGTTTCTTTGCTCAATCTATTTAATTTTTCTTTATAATTTCACTAGCGGGCTGTCCCCCGCTTTGCGGGCCGAGGCATGGCCGTGAAAGCAAAAAGTCCTTTTTCGCCAATGGCAGGTGTTGTAGTGGGAATTTCGAAAAAATCTTATTGCACATCTAGACTATCCCCCAAAAAACACTTCGTGTAAAAATAGTCGTCAAGTGTTGGAATGATTAAAAAGAACTGATATCAAAAACGTCAATTTTCTATGTTTGAAGGAAATATTTCTCACGTAATAAGTCTCTTGATAATTCAACCAAAATAATAGCCTCACAACAACAGCAAACTTCGATTTGGTATTTTGAGAATTTAACCAAAAAATAGCCACACAACAAAACACAATGCTCTTGTAAGAACAATCTTGCATAATTACATAACCACGTCCTTGACTACTGCACACTGTTTTGTTAGCAACGTACTTCACATAAATTTCAGAACAAAACAGTGTGCAGTCAAGGACGTGGTTCTGTAATTATGCAAGATTGTTCTTACAAGAGCATTGTTTTGTTGTGTGGCTATTTTTTGGTTAAATTCTCAAAATACCAAATCGAAGTTTGCTCAAAGGTGTATTGTTGTTGTGAGGCTATTATTTTGGTTGAATTATCAAGAGACTTATTATGTGAAAAATATTTCCTTCAAACATAGAAAATTGACGTTTTTGATATCAGTTCTTTTTAATAATTCCAACACTTGACGACTATTTTTACACGAAGTGTTTTTTGGGGGATATCACTACTTTTTGATTTAATTGATTTTCATATGATAGATGAAATAAAACTGGTCAACAATCAACAGATAAAAGAAAAAAGACTCTTAATTGAAGGATGTTGATTGTTGATCTTTTAATTCAAGGAGAAAAAAAAAAAATGATAGAAAAAAAAACTTTGAAAAGATGCTGAAAGAATATTTCACGGTAGTTGCTGGAGAGAGGAGAAAGTTTCAGTATTGTTGGCAATAATAATTAGAGATGGGTGATACCGAGTATTTCATAGAACCGGGACTTCAGTAATCGATTACATAAAAGTACCGAGTATTTACCGAGGTTCTTTTGTACTTGGTTTTTGAGATTCTGCGAGCGGATGTAAATGGAATAGTGGATTCGAGTAATCACTCAAGAACCAAGTACAAAAGCACCGTACACTAACTAAATCTCACAATTTTGCATTCAGAATGTTTACAGGAGACGAATCTCGATTCACAAAATTTGTTGGGTGTTTTAGTTTCAAGTGTTTCAATAGATTAGAAGCTCCACCTCCTATTTTATAACCTGAATTAAATAATGTACATTTCCTTAAACCGTCCAATTGTTTGACAAAGAAGTTTCAAATAGAAGACTTGTTTCTACGAGACAAAAAGAAAAATATTAGGACACCGACAGCCTGAATATTATTCATAGATAATATCGGAATAATGAAGTACCTCTCTCTGCTGTACCCAGTTCTAGAGATGGGTATTTGGGTATTATTGTAATACCGATTATTTCATAGAATCGGTACCCGGTATGGTACCCGGCCCCGGCGTGTAATACCAAGTATTTAATAAAAACGGTACCCGCCTACTACGTACGATACGTCGGTACTCGGTCCCAGTGAGTAATGCCGAGTATTTCATAAAATCGGTACCTAGTACGGTATGCGGATCCAGTGTGTTATACCGTCGCCAGTGTTGTACCCGGTACGGGTACAGGTACCTAGCAAAATTTTGTACCCGGTATGGGTACGGGTACCTAATTTTATTATGTACCCGGTGCGGGTACTTTTGTAAATGTACCCGGTATTTTTTTGGGTACTTTTCGGGTACGTTATCCTTATCTATAGTAAGTATAGTAATAAGATTTGTCTAAATTATTTTAACTGTGGAGGACAAAGTCTTGTCATTAGAATATCACCTAACAACCAAACTAAATAAAATACCAAATTGATGGTTAGCCTTTAATGAGGTCTTGAACTCCAAGTTCCAGGTTAAAAGTCTAGTAAGCTAGATTTTATTTTTATTTAAAATTACTATTATTATTATCATCATCACAATCAAGAAATAAAAAGATATATTTATTAAAAATAAGGCTTGCACCTTTTTAATTTAAGTATGAATTTGTGAACAAAAATAACTAGAATGTAGAAAAAATAGTACTCTATCATATAAAACAAATTTGAAGAAAATCGGTTAAGCGGTTTTGAAGATACAAGTGATTTAGTCGAAAAAATCAAAATTGCCAGGTGTATACAATGTGAAACAATCACGAGGAAGTATTGTGTCCATAATTAGCAATGTTTTTTTATTTATATTTATAATGTAGGTACATATTTGTAAATTTTGAATGAGATCTATGTAATTTACGATTCATAATACAAAAGCATTGATCAAAATAAATGCTTTATTTAGACTGTCAGTTGTTAGTGGCAAGCCTCCGTGGCGTAATGGTTGTAACTACTGCCCGTAGTTCAGACATTTCGAGTTCGATTCCCAGTTGTTGCAGACTTTTCTAATATTTTTTTCCCCTCTAAACACGTGAGTCTGGAATCTACCCAGGCTGGGCGAGTTAAATGTAGGTAGCTGGAACGATTCCCAGCGAATGGAGGGTAAAACCCCCCGTCCTGACTAGTTCAAATCAGGACGTTAAAACCAAATACAATCAACTGGTCACAATCGTTTTAAAATGAGGTTGGTGTGATAATTGGTGCTTCTTTTGTGGAACTTCAACCAGTAATAATTAAAAAAAAAAACATACCTATTTAATCTTAAAATCCATTAACAATAATTCATTAATAATCAACTAGTGTTTTAACCTTGTATTGAAAAAATAGTTATGAACTCGTTAAATAACGGACAACTTTGTTTAGTGGTTTTATTTACAATACAATTTTAATTATAATATGTACCTAAGTACATGGTAGGTATTCGATCTTGGTAAAATAAAGAGGGAAATGAAAGTGCCGAGTACTATTGTATGATCCGAAATTGCCTCTTACTATGGCTCTAAGAAATGTTGACTCATATATTTGCCTAACTTCGAGTTACTAAACATGGTGTCAATTCAGCATAATCAGTTGGTAGGTATAAACAGAAGAAGTGAGACATTATACTAGATAATACATTTAATAATTATAAATTAATAAGCAAGCATATATCCATTATCCATGGAATATACCCTGAAAATTTCAACTCGATTGCACAAAAAATGCAACTGATATCATGTTACAATGTTACATACATAGGTAGATGGATAATTGGATTGTGACAAATCAATGTTGATCGAGTTAAACCATACTCACTTCGTTCGAAATTAAACGGTCATAGGAGGTTGACTCAAACTACCAACTACTGTTTTTTTTTCTCACGAGAAAACCGGACATCCAAAGTACAGAGTAAAAATAAATTATACCTAGCCGGGATTCGAACCCAGGTCACCTTGCAAACTTTGTGTTTTACCTACACCAGTCGACGACCACAGAGACTGCTCAATACATAACATTTAATTATAATTTATCATTGTTTTGATCTATATTAATCAATATTTTTCCTCTTACTGGCCAATATTTTATACACTTCTCATAATATAGACCTATAGCCTATTCGAATATACTGCCCAGAATATACTTCAAACGGAGAATCTCCTTTTCTCCGTTTGAACCGTCAAATATCGTTTAAATATCGATATCACAGAGTGCAATCGGAAAGTGAAAGAGGGAGTTGAAATAGCTGTTCTGCGCATGACATTACGTCAAATTGCCTATACTTCCAATGCTAACAAATCTCGATTTCTCTTTCCTTTTTAATTTCTGTTCGAATAATATTTTTTGGGAAAGTCAAACGGGGAGTAGAAAGGGCGCGTGATTTTTAAAAAAATGACTTCGAAACGGAGATTTAGGGCAGTAAAATGGTCGAAATTCGGGAAGAATAATTTCACTCCCCCAATTGGTTTTAAACAACCCTAATGGTAATTACTCGCCATAATTACTTATTATAATTATTAAATAAGTAAAAGTATGTCATTTTATTAACATATTATATCATAGAATATTATTTTCCGTCTTTTTTAACGCAATAATTCCTTTAATTGAGAGGTCGTTGTTTTCGAAGATTTCCAGCCTAACAGCCGTTTCCATAGCTATATTGCTATATTTTACTATTCTTTACAATTATTTTTACCTTGGTAGTCATTACTGCGCACTCTGAAACGAGAATTATTTTATACTTAACTAGGGGTTTAACCGTACTTAGCAGCGGAATTTTTGTTACATCTAACTAGTCGTCTACCCGTACTTCGTAAAGGGATTTTTTTTTTAAATATACTAATCCGTTCTCCTTCAAGATATTATTATTTACGTTTTTTAACTAACTAACCATTTACCCATATTCTGCAACGAAATTTCTCTTACACCTAACTGGGTGTCAACCCGTGCTTCGCAATGTCATTCATTTTTAAATTAACTAGAGTTTTACGTTCTTCGTAAAGGAATTTATTTTACGTTTTACACCCAACGAGTTATTTACTCGCATACTGCAACGTGGTTTCTTTATTACCGAAGTAGTCGTCTACCCGTGCTTCGTAGCAGGTTTATTATTTCCGTTTTTTTTTTTAAATACTTGTGTACCTTACTAGCAGTCTACCCGTACTTCGTAGGAGGTTTCTTATTTCCGTTTTTTTTTTAAATACTTTGTATACCTTACTAGCCGTCTACCCGTACTTCGTAGGAGGTTTATTATTTCTGTTTTTTTTTTAATACTTTGTATACCTTACTAGTCGTCTACCCGTACTTCGTAGCAGGTTTATTATTTCCGTTTTTTTAATACTTTGTATACCTTACTAGCCGTCTACCCGTAATCTGCTACAAGATTCATCTTATGTCTAACTAGTCGTCAACCCGTACTCTCTACTACAACATTTCTCTTATAGCCAACTAGTATTCTACCCGCACTTTGCTACGGGATTTTTTTTATTATACTTTGTATACCTTACTAGCAGTCTACCCGTACTGTGCTACAGTATTTCTCTTATAGTTAACTAGTCTGTAACCTGTACTTTGCAGTGGGATTCATTTTCAAATAAAGTAAACCTTAATTTTATGCGCTTCGTAAGGGAATTTATTTGACGTTTTACACCCAAAGAGTAGTTTACCCGTACACTGCAACGTGATTTCTTTATTACCGAACTATTCGTCTACCCTAACTTCGTAGCTGATTTGTCAATTCACTTTTCAAACCAAGCTAGTCGTCAACACGTACTCTGCTACGAGATTTCTCTAATACGTAAGTAGTTGCTAAGCCGTACTTTCTTACGGGATTTTTTTTACTAATACTTTGCATCTCTTACTGGCCGTCTACCCATACTTGGCTACAAGATTTTTTTTAGAGCTAACTAGTCGTTAACCCATAGTTTGATACGGGATTTATCTTATGCCTAACTAGTCATTAACCCGTAAAATACCGATTTTCCTGCAGTCTAGATTGTACAAAAAAATATCTCTAGTCCGTCTGATTTTCTGTACAAAACAACGAGCTACATTTATTCACATTTCCCTGTAAATACTTGAACAGAACAGAGCGGTCAAGGGGACCGACTACTTCATAGGTCGCGGGTTCAAAACCCAACCGATGCCGAGATATGACAAGTTATATCCTCCCATTTGGGATTTTCACCATATAATACGTCTTCTGCTTACGCTTACTAACAATGGGACTCATTAATGAGTCCCATTATTAGGACTAATTAGTCCTAGTCGGCCAATATAAATAAGGCGATATTATTATTAAAGCACAATATACCTACGCGTATTCACTTGTCTCAGTAAATATTTGAAGACGTGATGCTACCCACTAAAAATTGTGACATAAGAACACAAATAATTCTTATCTTATCTTATCTTAAATGGGATCTATTGAATTACTTCTCGCCCATCAGAGGGAAGGCATATTACGGGATGGTCAAGCTACAACATAGACCACAAGCGTCATCAGTAGCTGCTGTTTCATTGCTACGAAATCCAAAATGCTGTAAAACCTTCTTGTTCTTCTTCCTCAAAAAATTCCCCCTTTAAAGTACAAGGTAAATGTTCGTTAGGTGAATTTAAAATTTCCTAATTTAAAGAACGTGGTGGCGACTCGTTAGTTATAGAAACATTAAGCCCGTTGCACAGTAAACATAAAATTAAATTCAATATTTAGTTGCGAATTACAATTTGACAGCTATTTGGTTTTAAAATATATGCTGTTACAAAGTATGGAATAACATCTAGTTAGGTATAAATCTTATAAAAAAGTACTACGTTGCAAAGTATGGGTTGACGCCTAGTTTGCTATGAAAAAATTCCCGTTGCAAAGTAGAGGGTCACTACTATTAAGAGGGCACAATATTTACCAGTATAAAATCAAGAAAAAATTATAAAAGATAGAGTATTATAAAAAATTTATACATATATAAATAAGTAAATGATACTAGTGTCCTGACTAAAGGGCGTATAAAAAAGGTATAAAACCCGAAAAAAAATCCGTTGCGAAGTACGGGTTGACCGCGAGTATGCTATAAAAAATATGCCGTTGCAAAGAACAGGGTATCACCTAGTTAGGTATGAAGTGTATATAATACTCCGTTGCGAAGTACGGGTTGATGGCTAGTTAACTATAAAAATTATTCTGTTGCAAAGTACGGGGAAACATCTAGTTAGGTATAAAACCTATAAAGATAAATACTCCGTTGCGGAGTACGGTTTAGCGGATTGTTGGCTATAATATATAGCAGAATTATAGGATTTTTTCCCTTACCTTTAACATCGTAATATTTTATTTTATTTTGCTTATAATTCCGCCACTGGTCGCTGCTCACATTGACACAGTTACTCATTTTTCATCATGGAGTATGAGTGGATGCAAGTACAGTGCACAAAAATACTGCTCTGCTGGGGATCGAACCCAGGGCACCATGCGTGCAATGCCTAACGCCTAGCGCGCTAACTCACTCCGCCACGGTGACGTCAGTGACTACATTGAAAAGGAGAATCGGGGATTTGGAGAAGTATATTCGAACAGGAATCACTCCCTTTTTGCGAAACGGAGAATTGGAGAATCGGGGAGTGGGCAGTATATTCGAACAGGCTACTAGTTACCTCTTGATGTAGAAATCTCTGAATGAAGTTATAAAACGTTATTATTCCCTGATTGATAACTCAGTCTGCTGGCAGCTTAGGTGAAGCAAAGATGATTGAATCCCACCCATATTTTAAGTTCTATGTGAGGCGAAGATTTTTTGTTACTCTCATAAATCTTATTTCAGTTTTTTATTTTTATGTCTCACACTGTCGCTGATTTTTCTAACATTTTATTTACATCGTAGTATATTTCTGCGTAATTAGACCTTTAGAAAGAACCTTCAGTCATCAACTTGGGATAAATAGGCGTGGCTCCAGGGTTCATTTTAGATATTCCTGTAGATGGCTTTAATTACTTTTCTACTTGTTTCAACCATCTGAAATTATGTGATCTCATTCCCTTTGACTAGACCTTTCTAAAAACACCAGAAATACAACTCTAGTATAATAATAGACGGCTCTGGGCTCCATAATAAGTATTCCTTTCAAAGGGTATAACTCAAGTTTGGTCCAGTGTAATACTTTAGTTATATTTTTATATTTTTTCCTATGATAAGGCCTTTCGAAAAATACCACAATCGCAGCTCCAAGATAACCAGGGGCGGCTCTATGCAACTTTCCCGTTTTATTTTAGAAGACTATATCTCCTATCCTATAAAAAATAAATACTTGAAACTATAAAAGGTATGCAGAGATGAAAATTCCCTTTTCAAAAACGTATCTCACGTCTTTCTACGATAAGCACACGTACCCTTGAGAGAAAATTGGTCTAAAAAAAAAAAAAAAAAAAAAAAAAAACCCGTATGAATAATTTCATGAAATTCAAGATTTTCGGCGTGGCCAGTAAACGACTTTAACTGTACGTAGGAACCTCGCGCTTTCGTGAAACACAATCTATTTTTGCGTCTCATTACGAATTTGAAATAAAAATTGATAAAAGTTAGCGTTAAGTGGGCGAAAACAATAAAACAAAATACATATAAACTCTGTTTCGTGCTAATATAGGCCGGGTGGCTGGCGCTACTTGACGAGCGCTCGCCTCCCGGCGAGCTTGATAAGACAAAGCTACCTACCAAATTTCAGCTTCCTAGGACTTACCAGTTCGGAGAAACAGTGATGATCAGTCAGTCAGTCAGTGACTTTGACATTTATATATTAAGATTGTATTTTACTGTATATATTTTTGTTCTACCTACTATAGTAATAATAAAATACCAAAAATGATTAATGAACTACCAATAAAATTAAGAAACATCTTTAGTAGGAAAAAAAAAGAAATACAGAAATATTATCTATCATCAAATAATGATATATAAAATGAAAATAAGAAGAAAATAAAACATGAAATAAAATTGAATAAAAAGTAAAAACACTGCCAATTATGGACACAACACTTCCTCGTGATTGTTTCACATTGTAAACACGTGCCAATTTTGAGATTTTATAGAAAATTACTTGTATCTCAAAAACGGCTCAACCGATTTTCTTCAAATGTGTTATATATGGTAGAATATTGTTTTTTATACATTCTAGATTCTACAAAAAATTCTGTATCGGCAAGTGGTGGTCCTTATTTTTTGACTTTTTTGTCCAAAATTTCGGATTTTCTTATATATCAGAGTCAAATTATAATTAATTCAAAAATAAATATAAAAAACCTATGTAAAATAATAATATGCATAACGATACAAAATTTCATCAAAATCGGGTGTACCGTTCACGAGGTATAAGCGTTTAAGTAAAAAGTTAGTGGTCAGGCGCATGGTCTCTTTCACCAAGAACCGCTAGTATGAATTCGATGAATTTAAAATGGGACCATCTACAGAATGTCTTCTAGATGTGTGCAAAATTTCATCAAAATCGGTCGAGTAGTTTCCGAGATTTGCGCGTTACAAGGAATCGTTTTAACAGACCGACAGACCGACGGACCGACAGACCGACAGACGGACACAAAACCAAATTTGCTCAGGAGGTTATGAAACGTCCAGAAATATGAAAAAAATCGAAATCGGAGCAAAAAAATATTTTTTTTTTTTACAAAAACGAACACAATACTGCCGATTTCTAATATTAGAAATTTCTCGGAAGTAAAATGAGACATAATATTCATACAAATACAAGATTAAGAAAAAAATAATATAAGAAGGTAAATGATTAATATTTACCCCCTAGTACAACAGATATTGTACTTCAAAGGGATTTTAATGAAAAAACTGTAATCAAACAACTCGGCCGAGGTGTGAAGAACGCCTATACAAAGAAAGAGACAGCCCGGCAGAGTGTAAGGTTACGGAAAACATAGTTCCCATGCATTTCATGTACTTTCAGCCAGCGAAAAGTGCAACATGAATTTCAAAAATTGCGATTTTTATTAAAGAAATGGACTCTACGTTGAAAAATAAATTGATTTGACTTTTTGTTTGACTTCCTAGGCCAACGGGAACCCTATTTTCGAGACCCCCCAACAATCGTGAAAGACATGAAAAGATTCATAATTTTGTTTTTTCTGTTTTTTTTTCTTCATACGGATCCTTTGAGACCCGACTTCGTGTCTTTAACTTGGCACTGAAGATTAAGTGAGGTGTCTAAAGTGATCAAGATAAAATGGAGATGAGCCCGGACCAAAAAAATATTCTAAATTATAAGCGGGCGGCCCATTTGGGCGGCCTCGGGTTTTGGGAGCCCAAATCGGGAATTGAAGGATAATACTAATCTTAAGTGGTATCAAATGAAAGATCTTGATGAGCAGATACCAAATTTATTGATATTATTCCTTCATCCGGTCCACTGGGTGGCACCTGGTGGCCTTTTCATTTTCTTTGGCGGGTAGGTACCTTCGAATCCTTAGCTTAGTGGTCAGATCTTGGCCAGTATGTATTTTTCGAGATGACCTCGTTCTCTCACTGCAAAATTTTAATGTTTAAGTTTCCAAGTATTAATTTAGTTAGTTCAAATTCCGTCCGTTCCTGTAGAAGACAACTTTGTCTATTGGTAGCAAGCTCGACCTTCCACCCAGACAGCATGGGTTCGAATCCTGGCGGGGACGAAATTTTTTAGCTCTATATTTTCAATTTGGGCGTAACGTTGTTTTGTTTTTTCCGATCTTTATATTTGATCTTCAAATTGTAACATCATAATACAAATAAAGATATATATATTTATAGATATATAGATGTAAAAGCAGCACTTTCGACACTACATATAGGTTTGCAGCAGTTTCGACAAATCAGATTAAGGGATCCCAAACCATGGAAGTCTTACATGTAGCAGCAGCATTTTGGACATGTCCAAAGTGCTTTAAAATACACTAGCGGGTTACACCCGCCGCTTCGCCAACCCATCAAACACACACAACGCTCACACATCACACCATACACACAAACCACACCCAGACACACCCACACACATCACACCATACACACATCCACACCCGCACACAAACCCACACACACCCACCCACACACATCGCACCATGCACACACCCACACACATCACACCATACACACACCCACACCAGCACACAAACCCACACACACAAACACACATACACACCCACACACACCCACACACACCCACAAACACACCACAACACACACACCACACACACTACACCACACCACACCACACACACACACCACACACACACCACACCACACACACACCACACACACACACACCACACACACACCACACCACACCACACCACACACACACCACACATTTAGGTTTAAAAAAAAACCTGAATATTTTTTGTCGCCCATCCATATTCTGTTCTCCCCCGGCGTAGCTCAAGAATGGCTCATCAGCATTCCACGATCAATATGTCAAATGAAAGCTAAAACCCTTGCCTAAAACTTTCTCACTTTCAGTTGATAGGTCGTCACTCCAAATTTCGAGAAAAAATGTCATTTAAGTCAAAATACGTGAATATTTTACATGTTACTCATCCATTTTTTTACCTTACCCCGCGTAGCTCAAGAACGGCTCATCAGAAATTCGCGATTGATATGTGAATTGAAAGCTCAAACCCTTACCTAAAACTTTCTCGCTTTGAGTTGATAGGTCGTCGAGAAAAAATGTCATTTATGTTAAAAAAAAAAAACGTGAATATTTTTTTTGCGTCACCCATCCATTTTTTATCCTTACTCATTGTAGCTTAACCTTAGGGAGATATAACCTAGCCTAGAAAAATTCCCTGATCCAACCGGACCTATGTGCAAAATTTCAATTCTCTCGGTCAAACTGTCTGGATTTGTATAAAGAACATACATACTCGTACATACACACATACATACAGACAGCTTTCTTTTATAGATATAGACTAGCGAGTTACACACGCCGCTTCGCCAGCCCATCAAACACACACAACGCACACACATCACACCACTTATCCATACGCACACCCACACACACACCCAACCACCCAAGCACACCCATACGCACACCCACACCCATCCCACTTTGAGTTGATAGGTCGTCGCGACAAATTTCGAGAAAAAATGTCATTTATGCCAAAAAACGTGAATTTTTTTGCGTCATCCATCGATTTCTTTTATCCTTACTCATTGTAGCTTAACCTCAGGGAGATATACTCTAGCCTAGAAGAATTTCCTGATCCAAGCGGACCCATGTGCAAAATTTCAGGTTTCTCGGTCAAACGGTGTGGCTTTGTATAAAGAACATACACACAGACAGACAGCTTTCTTTTATAGCTGACTAGTGGGTTACACCCGCCGCTTCGCCAGCCCATCAAACACACACAACGCACACACACACCCACCCACACACACACATCCACACACACACATCCACACACACCCACACACACACATCCACACACACACATCCACACACACACACACCCACACACACCCACACACACGCACACACCCACACACCACACACACACACATACCACACACCACACACACACCACACACACCCACACACCACACACAACACACACACACACACACCCACACACCCCACCACACACCACACACACACACACACACACACACCACACACACACCACACACACACACACACACACACACACACACACCACACACACACACACACACACACACCACACCACACACACACACCACACACACACCACACACACACACACACACACACACACACACACACAACACACACACACACACCACACACACCACCACACACACACCACACACACACCACCACACACACACACACACACACAACCACACACAACAACACCACACACCCACACACACACCACCACCACAACACACACAAAATGTCATTTAGGTTTGAAAAAAAACCTGAATATTTTTGTCGCCCATCTATTTTCTGGCCTTCCGGCGTAGCTCAAGAATGGCTCATCAGAATTTCGCGATCAATATGTCAAATGAAAGCCTAAACCCTTGCCTAAAACTTTCTCGCTCTGAGTGATAGGTCGTCACTTCAAATTTCGAGAAAAATGTCATTTAGGTCAAAAACGTGAATATTTTACATGTTACCCATTCCATTTCTTTACGTTACCCGGCGTAGCTCAAGAACGGCTCTCAGAAATTCGCGATCGATATGTCAATGGAAAGCTCAACACCCTTGCCTAAAACTTTCTCGCTTTGAGTTGATAGTCGTCGCGACAAATTTCGAGAAAAAATGTCATTTATGTCAAAAAACGTGAATTTTTTTTGCGTCACCCATCCATTTTTATCTTACTCTTTGTAGCTTAACCTCAGGGAATATAATCTAGCTAAAGAATTTCCTGATCCAAGCGGATCTATGTGCAAATTTCAGGTTTCTCGGTCAATCGGTGTGGATTTGTATAAAGAACATACATACATACATACACACCACATACAGACAGCTTTCTTTTATAGATATAGATATAGATTGAGCAGCACTTTGGACATGTCCAAAGTGCTTTAATATACATTGAGCAGCAGCACTTTGGACATGTCCAAAAATGCTTTAATATACATTGAGCAGCAGCACTTTGGACATGTCCAAAGTGCTTTAATATACATTGAGCAGCAGCACTTTGGACATGTCCAAAGTGCTTTAATATAATTATGATATTACTAGCTGTTACAACCAGTTAAAAAAGTAAAAATATTTGAGGTAATAATTATTATAATGATAGAATAAAAAAAAAAAAAAAATAAGAAAATCAGTTTGTCATCGTGATTTTTTTCCCGAGCTACAATTAGTAATAATGTATTTCTAAAATAGAGTTCGATTTCGCCACTGGTAACCCAACCATATCAGCTTGTATCCAGCTTCGTGATAATTGTGATGCTGGCACTCCGTCCCAACCTACGCTAGATGAGGTCCTTTGGTTAAAGTAGTTTTGTTAATTTTCTGCGGATCACCGCAGTCAAGTAACGTGCAGCTTCGTGATATTCGTGATGCTGGCACTCTGGCCCAAACCAGGCTGGGTGAAGTTATTATGGCAAACAGGTTCTTTAGTTTCCTGCGAAATGGTAGTTAAAATCTCCGTCGTTATAATATGATCATCCAGTTGAAAGCGACGTTAAACCAACAAAAAATATACGAGTTAAGCAACGTCCACCGAGGTGAAGACTTCGAACCTTTTTTATAGTCAGTCATTAGGTCGTGTAACTGAGACGTCTTGGATTCGATACCGCATCGTCTCATATTTTTAATGTTTAACGATATAATAATAATAATAATAATAATAAAAGAAATGAGAAAAATAGGCATATAAGACCGCCTAAACTAAATCACCCACCGGATCTGAGGAATTTGGTTAATAATTCTTGATCCGGATTGGATTAAATGGAGGACATAATTGTACATTCATTTGCAGTTATAAATTTTCCTCTTGAATACTTGTCACAATAATAATAATAAAACTCTTTATTGACAAGAATAATATTGACAAAGGGCGAGGTTATTGACTGAGGCAATCTCTGCCATCAAACCCAGGTCTTTGTGAATGTAACCTCACCCAGACTTATATTGAGCAGTCTTAGGGCTCAGGTTGGACTTTCATTATAAAGATTTTTAGAGATTCTTTTGTTACGGCTGTGTTAGTTAACCTCAGACAGCCTTTCTGTTTGGGGCTATATACGAGCATATAATACAATCCTAAAAGAATGAGACAGAGTCTCTTTACTCTCTCAGTCTAAACAAATCTCACAGTCTCATATTTATTGGTGAAAAACACAGAGAAATGAATAATAATTTACAATGAACTTTGTTTTAAAAAAAAAAAAATTAGACAATACATAAAACATCTATACTTGTAAAAGAGAGTTTCACTCACTCACTGACTGACTGACTCACTGATTTTTTCGAAATTCCCACTACAACACCTGCCATTGGGGAAAAAGGATTTTTTGCTTTCACCGCTATTTCTCCGCACGGCCATGCCTCGTCCCGCAAAGCTGGCGACAGTCCGCTAGTAATAGATAAACGTACATACACACAAAACACACACACAACACACACACACACACACACACACACACACATACACATACATTCACTCAAAAGATACTTCCAAGGTAGATGAAAATGACAATCAGATGGAAAAGTATTTGCTTTTCCAAAAGTTTGCTTCATATCATATGAGGGACAAGTGAGAGCGGGAGAGGGTCATTATTATGATTTTATCAGTTTTCCTCTACCTACTAAACGATAGGAGGTGAAGCAAAAAAGTACAAAATATAATAGTTTCAGAAAATGTGGTATGCGTCTATTTTGATACTAAGAAAAAAAACAATATGACGCGCGATAACCAATAGCAATAACATCGCCTGGTGGTTGGATACCTTTAACTTAAGAGTATTATTTTGACATTGTGTTGTTAATTTTTTTTGACCTTTCCAGTTTTGCAATGACTATATGAACTAAATTTTTGGCAATGCATTATAAATATAATGCTAAGTACCTTTTTTTTTGTGGTAAAGAAATAATTCTGGGGAAACAAAAATTAAGATTTTTGGGGTGCAGAAGCACAATTGAGGAGTTTTTTTTTTCAAGTCAACTTTTAAAAATCATAATACATTTTTCGGATTATAGATTTCTTGTTTAATTTTCGCAAATGAATAAATTCAAGTTTTATAGGTACCTAATATTAAAAAAAAAGTGTGTTTTAATTTTTTTTTTTTAATAATGTACAACTCACTGCATATATTATTATTAGAGGGTTTTACCATCAGGCATGGGCTATTTCAGCGACTCAGATAGTCACCTAATATAATTCCGTGAGATAGGTATTCATACCTAAATCACGGTGGTGAGAGGATTATATGGACGCCCAGATCCAATGTCCAGGCTCCTTTCATGTCCATTGATTCTATTTGGTTTTAGCGTCCTGACTTGAGGTAGACAGGACGGAGGTTTTAACCTCATAAACTTTGCATTATTTTACTCTGAACTTCTAACTTTTATATGAAAAACAGATTTAAAATTACTCCATTTCTGTCGAAAAACATACTCTTCATATAACCAAAACAGAATTCTGTGTTAATAATTAATTTCTTTGAGTAGGATTCGTTCACATTGATTGGTGATTACCAAAACCAAGACTCGTAAACATTAATTGTGCATTTAGATGCACATGGGGCGTTATCACTACAAAAAAAAACTTGACTAGGGAAGATACATTTACATTCTCAGTGTGCATTAGGATGTACTTTGGGGTGATAATACTACAAAACAAAAATAGTGGTTGGGTAAGAAGAGGATATATTTAAGATATTGAGGTAAATTACCCCGTTCTTGGGAACTTTCAAGCGTAATGAGTATCGTATGCTGTACACTTAGCATTATTGTACTCTAAACTTCCCACTTTTAATATGATGTAGCGGACTGCACCCGCTTCGCCAAGCCATCACATACACACACACCACCCACATATCCACAACTATCATCGGTGTAAATTTCAAAATCCCGAGCCAAATCTATCATAGCGGATAATGTAGCAAACTGGCCTATATTTCGGAAATGGTTTTGTAAGAATATGGCAACAAAAGGCTCAAATAAAAGCATGTGATGTTCTCAGATTGCCAATTTTACATGTACCTTATCGTAAACATTTAGCAAAAAAAGAAAGACATTTTAACTCAAGAAAAAGATCCCTGTGTATAAACGGGTTAACTAATTTTTACCTACTATTTCGATCAGTACGAACTTGTGGATTGAGTGATATACCTGCTTATCTCACATACGAAATTGTATTGCTCTAGGTAATACTGTTCTTGAGATATTGAGCAAAACGTTCATCAAAAGTGTTTTTGTCAAAAAAGTGGCACTTGGGTTAATTTGGCAGAAAATACGCGATATTATAAATTCATGTATTTGCCAAGACACTTCTAAAACAGTTTAGTTTGTTCAAATCAGACAAACCGTTCAAGAGATAGGTTTGTGAAATTTTCGAAGATATTGAAAATATCAGGTCAAGTCAAAACTTACGAATAATTGTCGCCATTTTGTAACTCTTGAAGAGATTTTTTTGAATTTTGAACTGAAGCTTGCTGGTGGCAAAAGGAGCCTTCAAGAATGGATTGTAACACAATTTTGCATACCTGGTCTTACTTGAAGGGGTAATATGTTATTTAGACTCTTTCACTAGGCAAATCTCGTTCATGGTACCTTTTTTGAGAAAATTTTCGAGAATATTTTTAATTTCTTTTGAAAAAATACGCATTTTATGTTCTCATATATTTTTTCTATCTTGAAGTATAACAAGACAGCAATAAAATAAAGAAATTTTAACCCAAGAAAAGGCGCCTGTGTATAAACGGGTTAACCAATTTTTAACTATTATTTCGATCAGTACGTATTTTTTATTTGTGTTTTATACCTGCTAATTTCATCGACAAAATTTATTATTCTAGTTAATAATGTTCTTGAGATATTGAGCAAAACGTTCATCAAAAGTGTTTTTGTCAAAAAAGTGACACTTGGGTTAATTTGGCAGAAAATACGCGATAATATAAATTCATGTATTTGCCAAGACACTTTTAAAACAGTTTAGTTTGTTCAATTCGGACAAACCGTTCAAGAGATAGGTTTGTGAAATTTTCGAAGATATTGAAAATATCAGGTCAAGTCAAAACTTACGAATAATTGTCGCCATTTTGTAACTCTTGAAGAGATTTTTTTGAATTTTGAACTGAAGCTTGCTGGTGGCAAAAGGAGCCTTCAAGAATGGATTGTAACACAATTTTGCATACCTGGTCTTACTTGAAGGGGTAATATGTTATTTAGACTCTTTCACTAGGCAAATCTCGTTCATGGTACCTTTTTTGAGAAAATTTCCGAGAATATTTTTTATTTGTTTTGAAAAAATGCACATTTCATGTTTTCATATTTTTGTTTCTATCTTGAACTATAACAAGACGATCATAAAAGAAAGAAACCCAATAAAAGACCTCTGTGTATAAACGGGTTAACTAATTTCGATCAGTACATGTTTTTGATTTGTGTTTTATACCTGCTAATCTCACATTACTCTAGCTAATACTGTTCTTGAGATATTAAGCAAAACGTTCATAAAAAATGTTTTTGTCAAAAAAGTGATACCTAATTCTAGCATATCTTTAAAATAAATGGCCAAAAAAAATAGTTAAAATATTTATGGCGAAACTGCGTTAGAAATAAAAAACCCTAAAAAAACCAAACACAAAACAGTCCCATAATAGCGCGCGCCATATTATTTTAGTATCAAAATAGGCGCACTGGCGCATACACAATCTAAGACTTTTATATTCGTTCTTCTTTAGTGCAAGAATCTCTAGAAATCTTTATAATGAAATTCCAACCTGAACCTTAGAGTTCTCAAAATAAGGCTGTGTGAGGTTATATATTATGTTGCAGAAACTTCCTGTACCTCGATTCGTCGTACTAGAAAGTCTTAAGTCTTTACGTCAGTACACAACTTCAGCCATGCCTTTGATGACGAATTCGAGTAATATGATCGATTCCGGAGGGGTTCAAGGGGAGTCGAATCATGTCAGATTATTGTCTATCTGTTAGCCTTTTGCCTGTAGAAGTATTTTACGCAGGATCCTTCGACTCTCACCCGAAAAGGCCATCTCATTAAAATCAGAAGTTCCTAGGAACAACTAGAAATTTCTAGGAACTTCTAGAATTCCTATTAACATCGGGAAGTTCCAAAGCGCTCTTGGAACAACGAGCAGTTCCTAGGAACTTCGCGATGTTCTTAGAGCACTCAGAAACTTCTAGAAGTTCATGATTTTGGGAAGTTCCTGTTACACATACACAAAGACATGATCCTTGAGTATGACAGGAAATGTCACGATGCGGTTACTGGGCCAGGATACGACCTCGTGGCTAACTATAAACAAAGACATGATATACATATAAGTTAATAGAAACTCAATGTAATAAATAAATAAATAAAATATACTTAGGTCCAGGATCGAACCCTATCACTAACTAAACAGCAGAAAAAATTGAAGATTTTTTTTTTTTTTTTTTTTTTTTTA
The DNA here is from genome assembly GCA_024516035.1 of Bactericera cockerelli. Lineage (NCBI taxonomy): Eukaryota > Metazoa > Arthropoda > Insecta > Hemiptera > Triozidae > Bactericera > Bactericera cockerelli. The sequence goes on from JAMCCL010000044.1 coordinate 140,922, forward strand.
AAATCTCACGCAAATCCCGACATTGCATGTTTGAAACAGCGCAGCGGCCACTTTGAGTTATTTGCATAAGAGCAAATATTGAACTCGGTAAGAAAAAGTATCATATTGATTTCCTTTACGTTCTAGCTAATTGCTCCGGCTGTGTTCAACATGAATAAATAAAAATCACACATTTAGCTTGAGACTTTCCAGGTGGACCTAAAAATATATAATATATAATTCCAAAAGTTCATCTTGACCCCTAAAATATGACTAGAATTTTTTTGGGACTAGACTTCCTTTACGTTAACGCTAATAGCTCCGGCTGTGTTCATCGTCAAGAAATTAAAAATAATTTTTTGGATTCAGGCTTTTAGGGCGGATTCAAAAATTTAGAATTCACCATCCCGAAAATTCATCACGCTAACTAATTGAAAAACAAACTGTCGTCATTTAACATGTTTTACGTTAAAGCTCATAATCTTCGGCTGAGTTTAGTATTGGGAATTTTTACTTTCCTTATCTTATAATAAGGAAAGTATTGTATTCGTCGAAAATTTGACCTACCCAGTTTTTCACATTTCTGGACGAATCATGGCCTCAGGATACCAAAAAAGTTGTTTTCAGCCATTGGTCCGTGCGTCTGTCTGTCTGTCTGTCTGTCTGTCTGTCTGTGTGTGAACAGGATATCTCAAGAACGGTAAAAGCTAGAGACTTGAGATTTGGTACACAAATTAGTTTTATACACCAGACGAACCACGAAACTTTTGGTTGAAATCGGTCGCATTCTGCGGCCACAGGGCCGCAAATGCTAGCCGCAAGCGCCGCTTCTTTAAATTGGTTAAAGATACAAAATTTTTTAGAGAACAACATTTTCTTAGATTAAAAAAATAATAGGGGTCTATTCTGATCATTTTTTTGATATCTTGAACTTTTTGGAACTCGGCCCCAATTTACCGGTATTTGGGGGGGACCCGCTTTGACTAACTTTTTTATTATTCATCGTAGTTGGGGGTTGTGACATATCAAATTCAATGATTTTGAAGTGCTGATTACGAATTTGGCATTGGTTTTTAGTTATCTGTTACCGTTGAGTCACCAGTGGCGGAATTCGACTCCTTTTTGGGGGATAAGGAAAGTCGTGTGATGTTTACACCAGATTTTTAATTACATATTTGGATTTAGAACATTTAATAATAATAAGCCGAAAAATTTATCATGATCCTTAAAAGTTGACTTGAAAAAAATCTATATTTGCACTACTGTTTTGAACTCCCAAATATCGCTCTTTTTTCTGTTTACCCAGAATTATTTTTCAACACAATTACTTCTATCGTATCCTTAAAATAAGTTGCCAAAAATTTAGTCCGAATAGCCATGGCAAAATGGCAAAGGTCAAAAAAACTAAACACAATATAGTTCCAAAACAGCGCGCTTTTTTGTTTTTTTAGTATCAAAATAGACGCTTACATAATTTGAATCTTTTATATGTATTTTGTACTTCTTTGCTTCAGAACAGAAAAATCATAATAATGTCCCTCTCCTGCCCTCACCTGTCCCTCATATGATATGAAGCAAAATAATCATAATAATAGCCGAAGACGGGCATACATTTCCTGTTATATAAAACAAGTTCCGTTTAAATTGGACACCAAAAGGTGTCTGAAAGGCTGCCTGAGGTTAAGTAACATAGCCTTAACAAAACAATCTCTAGAAATCTTTATAATGAAAGTCCAACCTGAGCCCTAAGACTATTCAATATAAGGCTGGGTAAGGTTACATTCACAAAGACATGGGTTTGATGGCAGAGATAGCCTCAGGCCATAACCACGCCATTGTCAATATTATTCTTGTCAATAAAGCGATATTATTATTATATCCTTAAACATTAAAAGCAGCCTCCGTGGCGTAATGGTTGTGACTACTACCCGTAGTCCAGAGTTCCCGAGTTCAACTCCCGGCTGGGGCAGACTTTTCGAAGAAAATTCTGTTCCATCCAAACACGTGAGGCTGCCATTTCCGGCCCTACCCAGGCTGGGTGAGGTTAATGTGGGTAGCTGGTACGATTCCCAGCGAATGGAGGGTAAAACCCCCGTCCTAATCCAGGACGTTAAATCAAGTAGAATTGTTGGCGTTAGGAAGGGCATCCAGCCATAAAAAACGTGCTCCACCATACCAACCTCAACCATGAGGTTGAACAATGCCGACCCCAAAAGCAACATAAGCTAATATGGGATAAAGGCAAGGGAGATATCCTTAAACATTAAAGAAAATGTGGCGATGCGGTATCGAATCAAGGACCTCTCAGTTAGGTACACGAACGACCTCGTGACTGACTATAAAAAAAGGTACGAAGTCTTCACCTCGCTGGACGTTGGTTAGCTTGTAATTTTTTTTGTTGGTTTAACGTCGCTTGAAACTGGATGATCATATCACGACGGAGATTTTAACTACCATTCGCAGGAAACTATAAAAACCTGCTAGCCACAATAACCTCACCCAGCCTGGGTTGGGCCAGAGTGTGGCACTCTGGACGTTCCTTAACTTCGGTGATCCGCAGAAAATTAACAAAGCTACTACCCAAACAACCTCATCCAGCCTGGTTTGGGCCAGAGTGCCAGCATCATGATTATCACGAAGCTGAAGCTGAACGTTACTGAATTGCGGTGATACACAGAAAAATAACAAAGCTACTACCCAAACAACCTCATCCAGCCTGGGTTGGGACGGAGTTCCAGCATCACGATCATTAGGAAGCTGGACGTTACTTATCTTCGGTGATACACAGAATATTAACAAAGCTACTACCCAAACAACCTCATCCAAAAATATTCTAACTCGTTATGCAGGCTATTCCCGGCCCGACTCAGGCTAGGTGAGGTTCATCTGAGTAACAGGTTGATATGTTTCCTGCGAATGGGGGTGTAAAACTCTTTTGTGTTACAATACATAACCATGAAGTTGAAAGGGACGTTAACGGTTAAATCCGAATTCAAAATATTACTACGAATTATTAATACGATAGGTATTTGCCAAGTGGTACGCATAAATAGTATAGTATAGTAGTGCTTTATTTAGATTGTCGGCTTGAAACAAGAAGTCCCATTACGCTAACAGTTTATGCATAGTAATTCTCGATCAGGACTATCGATTCCCATTAATCTAGCAGTTAGCCCGAGACGTATTAAAATCTTCTAAAAATCATATTAATCGGAGGCTAACTTGTCACGTTACCGCGGCCAGGTTGTAAGCCATAGAAAGCAAAAATTAGAATAGCAAAATATAATAATGTATCACTTTTAAAAAAAATACTTGCGTCTATCAGATGAGTTCGGTAAGAAAGCAGTACATTGGACTTGTCGAAAGTGCTGCATCGTAATAAGATTTTCTACAGAATAATCTGCCTCGTACGTATCAAATAAACACGGGCAAATTAAGGAGTGAACACATCAAAGGAGAATATTTTGAGACACAATGAAAAACGCCTGTCGAAAGTGCTGCAATCTTATATGGAATACCTGAGGAAACTGCTGCATTCTTACCTGTCACAGCATCACTTTCGACGCGTCGAAAGTGCTCCGCCTGAAGTCCAAAGTGCTGTTGTGACAGGTAAGAAAACGTCGAAAGTGATGCTTCTAGAACAATATATATATTTGATCTTCATGACGACCCCATTACCCTCGCGAGAAATTTTTTAGTAGTTGCAGAATTGGCCAATGACCTGTGGCGGCATTACGAGATTGATTTTGGACAATCATGGTTGGATGGACTTACTTACTTTCCGTGTCCGCTTGTCACCAACTTGTTAGATTTTGAATCTCCAGTGATTGGCCACGTGAATTGCTTTCTCGTTTGCTTCTATCAGGTCATTATGGTTGCATGAATGGTCGAGCTGGTTACAAATCAGAAGGTGATCGTGAGTCTGTACTTCTCCACATTCACAGTCAGCGTTGTCTGAGTATCCTTAGGTTGTACTTGCATCTAGATACTCCTGTTCTTAACCGGTTCAGGGATTTCCAAGTGGTGTAGGGTTGGTTAAAGCCAGGTGGGGGTTCTTCCTTTGGATCAATCAGTGGTTCTGATGAAAAATTCCTCCAGAGTTCCATTTTCCGAGCTTCGCTGCTGCTGTTTATGGGTTCGGTGGTTTGAAGGAAACTCTTTCTTGATTTGAGTCTTGTAGGTAGGATATTTTGACCAAACATGGGGTGCCTGTTGTCTTGATCTTTCTTTCTTCTCTCGATTTCAGCAGCAACTCTACGGTTGGATGGAGATATAATATGATGAATTAGCTCTCATAATGTCGATGCTACTCACTAAAAGTTGTGACAAAGTAGTGACTTTGGCCTAGTGGGTAGCCTACTAGGCTTGCACGCACGATGACTTGGGTTCGATCCCCTTCAGGAAAGTTTTTTTTTCTCTGTCCATTAAGACCGGGGTACACTCATACCTCGTGAGCTATTGATAAGGGACGTCACCACCGAGTTCTCTCCCGTTCATGGTTTTATCAACACCAAATTTTCTCCCGTCGCGTCGCTTGCATTTTTACCTGATTTTATACCTACATATTTTAGGCCTAGCATAAAAATTATAATAGAAACACCTAGGAATCATTGATGTAGACCTGAGGCATGGCCTTCTATGTATTTTTCCTAACCCTATGATAAACCCAAGGCATGGCCTTCTATATACAGGGTGTCCCACCAAACTTGGACACCTCAAATTACTCGGCCCCTGAAAGAGTTTTTGAAAAATAAAAAAATCTAGGGTACATGTGCTAATTATGCGGTTTCAGTTATGAATTTTTTTTTATACAGGGTGGTTCAAAAGTCAGAAATTGAGGTGTTAACTTTCGATTTTTAAATGAATTGACCTGAATTTTATTTGATAATTTTACTTCTTAATTGTTCTTGAGTACTTTTTTAAACAAAAATTTTACATACAGGGTGGTTTTTATTCGACCAATATTTTTTCTAAATCTTGAATAACTCAAGTTCGTTTAATTTTTTCGATAACAAGAATAGAATGTTTTTGTGTAATGAATACATGCACTTTCAATTGGCATCAAAAAGTTTTATACAGGGTGGTTCACCAGTGAAATAATGACTTGATTTTTTTTTAAACCGAGTTTTTTTAATTTTTTATTTAAGATTAATAATTCTCGTTTAATTTTACACATTTTTCGTCAGTCATATCGAAAAACAAAACTAAAGTGATGTACATGGTGAGACATAATTTTTTGTAACACCCTGTATATGGGCAGTCAAAGAGACGCATAATCAAATATACAGACTAAATATGCAAGAAAAACTTTGATTTTTAATTAAACTAAAAAGTTATGGTGTTTTAACTAATATTGTCGCATGGACCACCCTGTAGATATTTTCTTAAACCATCATATGGGTTGTCGAAACTGTCTAAAATTCAACGAGGAGATCAAATCTGAAAGAAAAAAATGAATTCAAAAAGCCATTTTCAATTTTGTGTCTACACCTACTACTTTTTATTTCAAGTTTTAAAATCATTCAATGTGAACACCAAATTGAAAATGGCTTCAAATTCGTATTTTTTACTTGTTCTTCAGCCATGATTTGAAGTCTTCGTTGAATTTTATACAACTTCGAGTAGCTTGGGTGTAATTTTCCATACTCAAGTAATTTTCTGTTTAATACTCGAGGATCCGAGTACTCGAGTGCTAGATTCAAATCATCAGTCCTAGTAGAAAGTAGTTATAACCGACCAAGTTTCTATTTTTCAAACAATTAATAGAAAATGTTGTGGTAAAGTGCGCGAGGTAAAACAAACTAGAATTCAAAGTTAGTTCCTTATACCTACATGAATATAGGGAATAGAAACTAGAATTCAAAGTTAGTTCCTTAGAAAAAGAAACAATCGACATATTTTTAAAACTTTTAATAAGGAGCATAGAGAAACTAGCTAGTTAGTAGGTTTAACTTTTAATTATTTATTTACGAAGCATGATATTACTTCAAAGAAAGGAATTTAACATTGCACTGAACTTGTTCAAAGCATCTCGGTTTACAAAAAAAATTCTTTAAAGTTTTGATACCGGTACCTACAAAGTTTTTTCTCTCAAAGGAACATGAAGTTGAAGATATTTACATTTCCTTCTCCTTGTTATTCTACCTACTACCTACTCAGCTTTTACAGACAGCAATGATCTTTTTCAACAAGTCTTTCTTGTTTGTTTTTGCAAGCATATTTATTACTGTTTAGGTAATAATTTAACCTCTAATTTCTAGCCATTGTATCAGCCACCAATGTACAACTCACCAATCCTGTGTTTGGCCGCAAATGAAAACCTCACGGGTTTGTTAGTTGAAAATTAGCAGAATGTTATGTTAGAAGATGGCCTGCCTTTGCAACGTGTGGATCAAACTCAACATCTTTGGAGGACAAGTATTTGTCTAGATTTAATAATCCAAAGGCCAAATTATCGAACAGGATTCTATCTTAGGGGTAGTAGGATTAGATAATTATAAGGCCGCGGTCAGCTCAGTGGTTAAGCACTCGCTTGACATGCTGAAGGTCCCTGGTTTGACTCCCCGAGCCGACTAATAATTTGTATTGTTCAAAATTTGGTTACATTTGTTTGTAAGGGATACCTGACGGTGCACTCGTATTGACCCAGCACCTAAAAATTACAATGGGAAGAATTGTTTTTGTGCTATAAAAGTATAATTGCTTCAATTATTTTTCATATTTCTGGACGTTCAATAACCTCATAATATAGGAGACGTACACATATTAGAAGACGTATTGTAGATGGTCGCATTTTAAATTCATCAACTTCGTACTAGACATGGCCAAGTCTGGTTTTCCTCGTCTCGAGTCTATCACTAAAATACAGTAAAGAAGTTTCAACAACCTACCTCTTTGAATGTAAATTTTACTACTGACGAACCTGAATAAAGCCATACAAAATATAATTATTCAAATTCTATACATTTGTAAATCTGAAGAGTGAAGAGCCTCTAGATAACCTAGATAACTTTAAAACACCTAACAGTAACACGTGACTCAAGAAATGCTTCATATCTCTGCAAAGTGTACATTATGAAAAGTGTCAGAAATTATTAATGCTCTTCTCATCATAGCCTGTTGCTGACATTTAGATGACGTATCTACTTGCAGCATTATTAATATTAATTTCTGTAATTACAATTTATGCTCATCCTATACAACACTAGGTGTAATTATTAACTCCTGAGATCCTCCATTATATTGCTTTCTAGTATAATTTATATATCTCCTGAGTATATCAGATATATACAGGGTGGTCCAGAAAGTTTGCACCAAAATGATAGGGGTAATAAAAGAGACCATTTCCAACAAAAATATTCCCGGACATTTTCCTATATTTTTTGTCGTTTTCAAAATGGCGGCCAAAACGTGTGTTTTTCAAATATTCCGACTTTGGTTGGCTTTTGATTTTTTTATTTTTTTCTGTTCCACCTAGAAAAAAACGGATTGCATTTTTGAATTGAAAATAAATTTTTAATTAAAATAAGTTAAATTAACCCGTTCAATGTTTTAATGATCATGCTCATTTAGGCTGTCAACGTTCTGAACGCACGTATTTGAAAAACACAAGTTTTGGCCGCCATTTTGAAAACGACAAAAAATAAAGGAAAATGTCCTTGAATATTTTTGTTGGAAATGGTCTCTTTTATTACCCCTATCATTTTGGTGCAAACTTTTTGGACCACCCTGTATTGTGCTTATTTAATCTTTCATGGCATTACTATTCAGAATGTTTCTGAAACGATTGGACCAATTTAAAGGTTCTCTCTCTCTCTTTCTCTCTCTCACACACAAAAACCGTCATCTTTTGATGATTTTGAAGTACCTACCTTTGACTAATATCTGGTCATGTGTGAGAACATTTATTTCATAGCAAGTTAAGATTTTTTTTGTTTGTTAAATACAGAAGGTAATTGGTTGCAATCAAAAAGATTTGAAATCCCAAGAGCTCATTCGAATGTTTAGTAAAGTTTGTTTCAATAATTGACTTTTCCCTCCTTCAAATTGTTAGTGAAATTCCTAATGCAAGTTGACATAATTATTGCCATAAAAAAAGCAGTTAAATCTTGTTTGCGAAAAGCTAAAATTCTGTAAGTTGTGTTTAAAATCCATGAAAACAAAGATACATATGTATGTATGTAGTATAAGTCCTGCATAGTCAATACTTCAAATTAACTTCTATTATATTACCTATATTACTTATGTAAAAATATTCAAGATAACTTTCATAAACCATCTATCTTCTTGGAACTTTGATAACTATCGTATCTAGGGAATATTCGTGACAAAGACTGATAGGCAAACCTCGGTCCCGGAAGAGGTTTATTTCGTTTTTTCTCGAACCTTCCTTCAATTTTTACTTTCTACTACCTAATAAGGTAATTAAGGTATAGAAAATATTGTATTCGGTTTCTAAATTGAGCTGATAACATTTCTAAACCAATTAGAAGAATCTCCTGGCTTCATAAAAGTACTTTTTATCAAAAAATGGTCCGTGTATTTGTATGTATCTCTATATGTATATAAATGAGAAATATGGACGGGCTTTGTGGCTTTGTGGCTTTGTGTGCAGGAATTGTTTAGGAGAAACGGTAAGAGATAGCGAAAAATTGATGAGAGACGACCCCAAGTAAAATTGCCGGAAAATACCAGGAATACTTTCAAAAGTCCAAAATTCCAAACCGTCCTTGAGTTATGACCTTCCTCAAGTATTGGCTTGAGGAAAGGTCCGATTTTATGACAGTCTTTGCCCTGGAACTTAAAATCTGTCGCGAGGACCTATATTTTTTATTATTTAGTAACGCATAAGACAAAACTAGCTTTCATTTAAATCATTTTAGGCCACATTCTGACGTACCGTTCTCGAGATATTAGCCAGAATGTTCGAAATTTTGACCTTTTTTTCAGACTTTTCACGTTTTTTAACAGATTCTAGCGCGGAACTTAAAATTTATCGCGAGGACCTATATATTTTATTATTTAATAACAAATTTGACAAAACAAGCTTTCATTTAATTCACTTGAGGCCACATTCTGACAAACCGTTCTTGATATATGAGCCAGAATGTTCGAAACCTTTTTTCAGACTTTTCACGTTTTTTAACAGTATCTAGCGCGGAACTTAAAGTTTATCGCGAGGACCTATTTTTTTATATTGTAAAACTGTCTCAGAACATCACATGCTTTTATTTGAGCCCTTTGTTGCCATATTCTGACAAACCGTTCTCGAAATATAGGCCAGTTTGCTACATTATCACAATATCCGCTATGATAGATTTGGCTCGGGATTTTGAAATTTACAGCGATACTGGTTGGTTGTGTGTGTGTGTATGTGTGTGTGTGTGTGTGCATGTGCGCCATATAGCTAGAGAGACCCACCTGGAATTTCACACAATAGGAAGGACATACACATACACACGAACAAGTACAAGGACAAAATCAGGTCCGTGTAATTGTTTCAATGAATAACTTTAATATTTTAATAATTTTATGCTATTTTTCTTTAAAAAACATTGGACTGGTATGTTTCTGAGGAAATTGGAGATTTTTTTTTTTTTTTTTAATGTTACTCACATCGTGGAAATCACTGTTTTTCGGTGGTGTCTCGTGGTCTCTCTAGCTAAGGGTGTTTTTCGTGTGCAGCTACAGAGACTTCGTGGTAGTGTCGTAGAGAAGAGGATAATACGAAATTTTTTATTTTTGTATGATTGTTTATTTTACTTCCGAGAAATTTCTAATATTAGAAATCGGAAGTATTGTTTTTATCTTCTTTTCTTTAAATTTATTTTTGAAGGGGCTTTTTTCAAATATGTCGTCCAAGAACTTCACGCTAATCTTCTAGCTCACTCGTCGGTCTATTTACATGTATTAATTTAGGGGTCGCTCGGTTGATAATATTTCCGACTAGGTATTGGTTTTTTTCTATCTTGCTCCGTTCGGCGGATATTCCGCCCGGAAGCGTCGCCAGGTCAGTGCGGCATTACAGTAAGAATTAAGAAAAAAATTCTAGGAATCAAAATAATTTGTCTATGCGAGCTGACACTTTTCCACCCTAAAACGACACCCCCGGGTGGGCGGAGACGCCCAGGGGCGGCAATCACAGTTGGTCGAAAAATATGTTCATATATAAATATCGACATTTGATTTTTGTTCTTCAAAAGAATTAAAGGGATTTTCCGAATATTGGTTTTTTCTATCTTGCTCCGTTCGGCGATATTCCGCCCGAAGCGTCGACAGGTCGTTGCGGCCTTACACTAAGAATTAGAAAAAAATTCTTGGAATCAAAAATTTGTCTCTGCGAGCTGACACTTTTCCACCCTAAAACGACACCCCCGGTGGCGGAGACGCCCAGGGGCGGCAATCACAGTTGGTCGAAAAATATGTTCATATATAATATCGACATTTGATTTTTGTTCTTCAAAAAATTAAAGGGATTTTCCGAATATTGGTTTTTTTCTATCTTGCTCCGTTCGGCGATATTCCGCCCGGAAGCGTCGCAGGTCGTTGCGGCATTACGTAAGAATTAAGAAAAAAATTCTAGGAATCAAAATAATTGTCTATGCGAGCTGACACTTTTCCACCCTAAAACGACACCCCCGGTGGGCGGAGACGCCCAGGGGCGGCAATCACAGTTGGTCGAAAAATATGTTCATATATATATCGACATTTGATTTTTGTTCTCAAAAATTAAAGGGATTTTCCGATATTGGTTTTTTTTCTATCTTGCTCCGTTCGGCGGATATTCCGCCCGGAAGCGTCGACAGGTCGTTGCGGCTTACACTAAGAATTAAGAAAAAAATTCTGGAATCAAAAAATTTGTCTTGCGAGCTGACACTTTTCCACCCTAAAACGACACCCCCGGGTGGGCGGAGACGCCCAGGGCGGCAATCACAGTTGGTCGAAAAATATGTTCATATATAAATATCGACATTTGATTTTTGTTCTCAAAAAAATTAAAGGGATTTTCCGATATTGGTTTTTTTCTATCTTGCTCCGTTCGGCGGATATTCCGCCCGGAAGCGTCGCCAGGTCGTTGCGGCTTACAGTAAGAATTAAGAAAAAAATTCTGGAATCAAAAAATTTGTCTTGCGAGCTGACACTTTTCCACCCTAAAACGACACCCCCGGTGGGCGGAGACCCCAGGGCGGCAATCAAGTTGGTCGAAAAATATGTTCATATATATTATCGACATTTGATTTTTGTTCTCAAAAATTAAAGGGATTTTCCGACTATTGGTTTTTTTCTATCTTGCTCCGTTCGGCGGATATTCCGCCCGGAAGCGTCGACAGGTCGTTGCGGCTTACACTAAGAATTAAGAAAAAAATTCTTGGAATCAAAATAATTTGTCTCTGCGAGCTGACACTTTTCCACCCTAAAACGACACCCCCGGTGGGCGAGACGCCAGGGGCGGCAATCACAGTTGGTCGAAAAATATGTTCATAATAAATATCGACATTTGATTTTTGTTCTTCAAAAAAATTAAAGGGATTTTCCGAATATTGGTTTTTTTCTATCTTGCTCCGTTCGGCGGATATTCCGCCCGGAAGCGTCGACAGGTCGTTGCGGCCTTACACTAAGAATTAAGAAAAAAATTCTTGGAATCAAAAGAATTTGTCTCTGCGAGCTGACACTTTTCCACCCTAAAACGACACCCCCGGGTGGGCGGAGACGCCCAGGGGCGGCAATCAAAGTTGGTGAAAAATTGTTATATAATAAATATACATTTGATTTGTTTTTTCTTCACAAAAATTAAAGGATTTTCCGACTATTGGTTTTTTTTCTATCTTGCTCCGTTGGGATATAATATCGACATTTGATTTTTGTTCTTCAAAAAATTAAAGGGATTTTCCGAATATTGGTTTTTTTCTATCTTGCTCCGTTCGGCGGATATTCCGCCCGGAAGCGTCGACAGGTCGTTGCGGCCTTACACTAAGAATTAAGAAAAAAATTCTTGGAATCAAAAGAATTTGTCTCTGCGAGCTGACACTTTTCCACCCTAAAACGACACCCCCGGGTGGGCGGAGACGCCCAGGGGCGGCAATCACAGTTGGTCGAAAAATATGTTCATATATAAAATATCGACATTTGATTTTTGTTCTTCAAAAAAATTAAAGGGATTTTCCGATATTGGTTTTTTTCTATCTTGCTCCGTTCGGCGGATATTCCGCCCGGAAGCGTCGCCAGGTCGTTGCGGCATTACAGTAAGAATTAAGAAAAAAAATTCTAGGAATCAAAATAATTTGTCTATGCGAGCTGACACTTTTCCACCCTAAAACGACACCCCCGGGTGGGCGGAGACGCCCAGGGGCGGCAATCACAGTTGGTCGAAAAATATGTTCATATATAATATCGACATTTGATTTTTGTTCTACGAAAAATTTAAAGGGATTTTCCGACTATTGGTTTTTTTCTATCTTGCTCCGTTCGGCGGATATTCCGCCGGAAGCGTCGACAGGTCGTTGCGGCCTTACACTAAGAATTAAGAAAAAAATTCTGGAATCAAAGAATTTTGTCTCTGCGAGCTGACACTTTTCCACCCTAAAACGACACCCCGGGTGGGCGGAGACGCCCAGGGGCGGCAATCACAGTTGGTCGAAAAAATATGTTCATATATAAATATCGACATTTGATTTTTGTTCTTTCAAAAAAAATTAAAGGGATTTTCCGAATATTGGTTTTTTTCTATCTTGCTCCGTTCGGCGGATATTCCGCCCGGAAGCGTCGCCAGGTCGTTGCGGCCATTACAGTAAGAATTAAGAAAAAAATTCTAGGAATCAAAATAATTTGTCTATGCGAGCTGACACTTTTCCACCCTAAAACGACACCCCCGGGTGGGCGGAGACGCCCAGGGGCGGCAATCACAGTTGGTCGAAAAATATTCCGCCCGGGCGATATAAGTTTATATAGAGTAAAAAGTTTATATAGAGATATAAGTTGATGGATATAAGTTTATATAGAGTAAAAAACATAGGTAATCAGTTTTTTTATGAGATTGTCGAAAAATATGTTCATATATTAATATCGACATTTGATTTTTATTCTACGAAAAATTTAAAGGTATTTTCCGACTATTGTTTTTTTTCTATCTTGCTCCGTTTGGTGGATAATTTCCACCCTTAAACGGCACCCCCGGGTGGGCGGAGACGCCCAGGGCGGCAATCACAGTTGGTAAAAAAAAAAAAAAAAATTGTGAAATTTATTAAAGTGTGCCAACATTAGTGATGTTATATTTCTACACTATAAAAAAAATTACATTATTAATCTAGTTTTATTCAGAAAAGTTAAGATGGCATAAGGGTTGGGTTGAAGAGATTGCCATAGGCAATAACCCCACCCTTTAGTTAGGACATATGTTTTCAAATATTTTCTATTCTTTTTCATTTTTATTGAATATATTGTTTTTTTTTCTTCATTTTTTCACTGTTAAAATTATTATTTGTATGTACAATTGTACATAATGTCCTTTTGTATCTAATAGAGATTTGTATAATAATAATAATAATAATAATGGCACTTTCATTTTCAATTGAGCAAGATATTAAATCATCTGGGTCTCTTAACGTTTGGTACTTAATACTATCTCTTAGGATGTGTTTTACTGTTAATCTACATGAACAAACTTTGCAGAAAGGGGGAGGGTTCTTTTTTATTAGATAACAATGGGTGCGGTAGTGTGTCTAATGCGGAGACGTGTGAGAGAGACCTGCTCGATCCTTTTCATGTAGAAAGGGGGGTGCCAAGGATTGTTCTCAGGCTTTATTTCTCGCAATTTGTTTTCAGTTAAATTTTTCCATTCATCATGCCATTGTGCCATTCACAACATTCTTGTAATCATGGATCGGTATTCTATTAATCAGCGGGATGTTATAGGTACTATTCAATCCCTTCTTTTTCGAGTTGGTCTGTGTGAGGGGATCCATAAGAATTCTAGATGGAATTTATGTTGTATGTATGACAAGCAGGCTGTCGCCCGCTTTGCGGGCCGAGGCATGGCCGTGAAAGCAAAAAATCCTTTTTCGCCAATGGCAGGTGTTGTAGTGGGAATTTCAAAAAATCCCGTCTTATTGCACATCTAGACTATAAGACAAAGCTACCTACCAAATTTCAGCTTCCTAGGACTTACGGTTTGGGCTGTAGAGCGATGATCAGTCAGTGGTCAGTGAGTGACTTTGACATTTATATATTAAGATTTCGTTTGTGGTGAAGCACAAGGCCTCTTCACAATTTTTGTGGGTAGCACAGCATTACTAAGAGCCTCCTGTACTTTTCGAATTCTATTACTTACATTAATTTCTTTTTACTCTGGTAATGCCGCTACTGGTCGTTACTCACACAAGTAACTACTCATTTTTCCTCACGATGTATAAGTAGACCCCGAAAATCCAAGTACAGAGCAGAAAAATTCCTGTCCCGCTGGGAATCGAACCCAGGTCACCATGCATGCAATGCCTAGCGCGCTAACTCACTCTGCCACGGTGACTGCTTGTAATTTATGTTTACGTATTATTGTGGAGGATAGATATTATTATATTATAATTTCTTGTGCTTTGGAGTTAGAGGAGGGAAAATTTTGTAACGACTGAATGGCACTCAATGAGTCAGAACAGATTAGAAATTTTTCGATTGTTATTTGTGAACATGAAGATACGTCATATTATAATAAAGTGTATTGCATACAGTTTAGCTGTAAGGTCGGCATTGCTAATACAACATAGGGGATTTAGTTTCATACTAAAGTTGTAGTTTTCATTACAAAAAAAGCGGCTGACACATGATTTGCATTTTTTTATTCATCGGTAAACAATAAATAATAGTCAGATATTTTATCTATGACGGAGTAGTAAGCGTGTAATTTTTCTTGAGGGAAAGCAATATTTTTGTCTAGTTTTCGTAGGTCATAGTGAACAATAGGGATACACATTGTCCAGGGTGATGATATAGGGGAAAATCGACATTAAATTTGATTTTTTACTCTACAAAAAAATTCAAAAGGATTTTCCGACTATTAGCTTTTTCTATCTTGATCCGTTCGGCGGTTCTTCCGCCTGAAAGCGTCGCGAGGTAGTTG